>OY759270.1:54908873-55043873 GCA_963662155.1 Lamellibrachia columna | reverse complement strand
CCGCCGTGTAATTGACTCGTGGAAGCTGAAAAAAGTGTTGTACGCGTGCACCCTTTCGTATTTGCGTGCAACATTATGAAGCCATTATTTAGCTCGTTAAATACTTGACTTTTCACGATTAGTACGAAGTGCCACAGTATTTTACGCGCTCAAAGAGAACTCATTCCGTCATAGTAATTATATATTATTTTGATAATGATCTTATAATAGTTACTGATTTTATGATATATATGATATTATTTTATAATCTTGATGATACTGATCTTAGTTTTAAATTTCGAATAATGGCTAAATTATATCAAGCGTCATGAGCACCTTATTTGGCGGATACCGGCGCTACACAAGACTTCATTATTATTATTATTACTATTATTATTATTATTATTATTATTATTATTATTATTATGATTAGTAGTAGTAGTAGTAGTAATAGTATAATTATGTTTCTTGCTGTCTAGATTAGGTTAACTTATTTCCTGCAAAGTGGCACCACTTTTGTATTTCTGGAGATTGCGTCTCGAGAACAACAGAGCGGCGTCGAACCAGACCAAGGCTACGTGTGCCTCATTCTTCTACACACCAGGGCTACGTGTGCCTCATTCTTCTACGCACCAGGGCTACGCGTGCCTCATTCTTCTACGCACCAGGACTACGTGTGCCTCATTCTTCTACACACCAGGGCTACGTGTGCCTCATTCTTCTACACACCAGGGCTACGTGTGCCTCATTCTTCTACACACCAGGGCTACGTGTGCCTCATTCTTCTACACACCAGGACTACGTGTGCCTCATTCTTCTACACACCAGGGCTACGTGTGCCTCATTCTTCTACACACCAGGGCTACGTGTGCCTCATTCTTCTACACACCAGGGCTACGTGTGCCTCATTCTTCTACGCACCAGGGCTACGCGTGCCTCATTCTTCTACGCACCAGGACTACGTGTGCCTCATTCTTCTACACACCAGGGCTACGTGTGCCTCATTCCTCTACACACCAGGGCTATGTGTGCCTCATTTCTCTACACACCAGGGCTACGTGTGCCTCATTCCTCTACACACCAGGGCTACGTGTGCCTCATTCCTCTACACACCAGGGCTACGTGTGCCTCCTTCTTCTACACACCAGGGCTACGTGTGTCTCCTTCCTCTACACACCAGGGCTACGTGTGTCTCATTCCTCTACACACCAGGGCTACGTGTGCCTCCTTCTTCTACACACCAGGGCTACGTTTGTCTCCTTCCTCTACACACCAGGGCTACGTGTGCCTCTTTCTTCTTCTACACACCAGGGCTACGTGTGCCTCATTCCTCTACACACCAGGGCTACGTGTGCCTCATTCTTCTACACACCAGGGCTACGTGTGCCTCATTCCTCTACACATCAGGTCTACGTGTGCCTCATTCCTCTACACACCAGGGCTACGTGTGCCTCCTTCTTCTACACACCAGGGCTACGTGTGTCTCCTTCCTCTACACACCAGGGCTACGTGTGCCTCCTTCTTCTACACACCAGGGCTACGTGTGCCTCATTCCTCTACACACCAGGGCTACGTGTGCCTCATTCTTCTACACACCAGGGCTACGTGTGCCTCATTCCTCTACACATCAGGGCAACGTGTGCCTCATTCCTCTACACACCAGGGCTACGTGTGCCTCCTTCTTCTACACACCAGGGCTACGTGTGCCTCATTCCTCTACACACCAGGGCTACGTGTGCCTCATTCTTCTACACACCAGGGCTACGTGTGCCTCATTCCTCTACACATCAGGGCTACGTGTGCCTCATTCCTCTACACACCAGGGCTACGTGTGCCTCCTTCTTCTACACACCAGGGCTACGTGTGTCTCCTTCCTCTACACACCAGGGCTACGTGTGCCTCCTTCTTCTACACACCAGGGCTACGTGTGCCTCATTCCTCTACACACCAGGGCTACGTGTGCCTCATTCTTCTACACACCAGGGCTACGTGTGCCTCATTCCTCTACACATCATGGCTACGTGTGCCTCATTCCTCTACACACCAGGGCTACGTGTGCCTCCTTCTTCTACACACCAGAGCTACGTGTGCCTCATTCCTCTACACACCAGGGCTACGTGTGCCTCCTTCTTCTACACACCAGGGCTACGTGTGCCTCATTCCTCTACACACCAGGGCTACGTGTGCCTCATTCTTCTACACACCAGGGCTACTTGTGCCTCATTCCTCTACACACCAGGGCTACGTGTGCCTCCTTCTTCTACACACCAAGGCTACGTGTGCCTCATTCCTCTACACATCAGAGCTACGTGTGCCTCATTCCTCTACACACCAGGGCTACGTGTGCCTCCTTCTTCTAAACACCAGGGCTACGTGTGCCTCATTCTTCTACACACCAGGGCTACGTGTGCCTCATTCTTCTACACACCAGGGGGCTACGTGTGTCTCCTTCCTCTACACACCAGGGCTACGTGTGTCTCCTTCCTCTACACACCAGGGCTACGTGTGTCTCATTCCTCTACACACCAGGGCTACGTGTGCCTCCTTCTTCTACACACCAGGGCTACGTGTGTCTCCTTCCTCTACACACCAGGGCTACGTGCGTCTCATTCCTCTACACACCAGGGCTACGTGTGCCTCCTTCTTCTACACACCAGGGCTACGTGTGTCTCCTTCCTCTACACACCAGGGCTACGTGTGCCTCCTTCTTCTACACACCAGGGCTACGTGTGTCTCCTTCCTCTACACACCAGGGCTACGTGTGTCTCCTTCCTCTACACACCAGGGCTACGTGTGTCTCCTTCCTCTACACACCAGGGCTACGTGTGTCTCCTTCCTCTACACACCAGGGCTACGTGTGTCTCATTCTTCTACACACCAGGGCTACGTGTGCCTCATTCCTCTACACACCAGGGCTACGTGTGCTTCCTTCTTCTACACACCAGGGCTACGTGTGCCTCATTCCTCTACACACCAGGGCTACGTGTGCCTCATTCCTCTACACACCAGGGCTACGTGTGTCTCATTCCTCTACACACCAGGGCTACGTGTGTCTGATTCCTCTACACACCAGGGCTACGTGTGCCTCCTTCTTCTACACACCAGGGCTACGTGTGTCTCATTCCTCTACACACCAGGGCTACGTGTGCCTCATTCCTCTACACACCAGGGCTACGTGTGCCTCATTCCTCTACACACCAGGGCTACGTGTGTCTCATTCCTCTACACACCAGGGCTACGTGTGCCTCTTTCTTCTTCTACACACCAGGGCTACGTGTGCCTCATTCCTCTACACACCAGGGCTACGTGTGCCTCATTCTTCTACACACCAGGGCTACGTGTGCCTCATTCCTCTACACATCAGGTCTACGTGTGCCTCATTCCTCTACACACCAGGGCTACGTGTGCCTCCTTCTTCTACACACCAGGGCTACGTGTGTCTCCTTCCTCTACACACCAGGGCTACGTGTGCCTCCTTCTTCTACACACCAGGGCTACGTGTGCCTCATTCCTCTACACACCAGGGCTACGTGTGCCTCATTCTTCTACACACCAGGGCTACGTGTGCCTCATTCCTCTACACATCAGGGCAACGTGTGCCTCATTCCTCTACACACCAGGGCTACGTGTGCCTCCTTCTTCTACACACCAGGGCTACGTGTGCCTCATTCCTCTACACACCAGGGCTACGTGTGCCTCATTCTTCTACACACCAGGGCTACGTGTGCCTCATTCCTCTACACATCAGGGCTACGTGTGCCTCATTCCTCTACACACCAGGGCTACGTGTGCCTCCTTCTTCTACACACCAGGGCTACGTGTGTCTCCTTCCTCTACACACCAGGGCTACGTGTGCCTCCTTCTTCTACACACCAGGGCTACGTGTGCCTCATTCCTCTACACACCAGGGCTACGTGTGCCTCATTCTTCTACACACCAGGGCTACGTGTGCCTCATTCCTCTACACATCATGGCTACGTGTGCCTCATTCCTCTACACACCAGGGCTACGTGTGCCTCCTTCTTCTACACACCAGAGCTACGTGTGCCTCATTCCTCTACACACCAGGGCTACGTGTGCCTCCTTCTTCTACACACCAGGGCTACGTGTGCCTCATTCCTCTACACACCAGGGCTACGTGTGCCTCATTCTTCTACACACCAGGGCTACTTGTGCCTCATTCCTCTACACACCAGGGCTACGTGTGCCTCCTTCTTCTACACACCAAGGCTACGTGTGCCTCATTCCTCTACACATCAGAGCTACGTGTGCCTCATTCCTCTACACACCAGGGCTACGTGTGCCTCCTTCTTCTAAACACCAGGGCTACGTGTGCCTCATTCTTCTACACACCAGGGCTACGTGTGCCTCATTCTTCTACACACCAGGGGGCTACGTGTGTCTCCTTCCTCTACACACCAGGGCTACGTGTGTCTCCTTCCTCTACACACCAGGGCTACGTGTGTCTCATTCCTCTACACACCAGGGCTACGTGTGCCTCCTTCTTCTACACACCAGGGCTACGTGTGTCTCCTTCCTCTACACACCAGGGCTACGTGCGTCTCATTCCTCTACACACCAGGGCTACGTGTGCCTCCTTCTTCTACACACCAGGGCTACGTGTGTCTCCTTCCTCTACACACCAGGGCTACGTGTGCCTCCTTCTTCTACACACCAGGGCTACGTGTGTCTCCTTCCTCTACACACCAGGGCTACGTGTGTCTCCTTCCTCTACACACCAGGGCTACGTGTGTCTCCTTCCTCTACACACCAGGGCTACGTGTGTCTCCTTCCTCTACACACCAGGGCTACGTGTGTCTCATTCTTCTACACACCAGGGCTACGTGTGCCTCATTCCTCTACACACCAGGGCTACGTGTGCTTCCTTCTTCTACACACCAGGGCTACGTGTGCCTCATTCCTCTACACACCAGGGCTACGTGTGCCTCATTCCTCTACACACCAGGGCTACGTGTGTCTCATTCCTCTACACACCAGGGCTACGTGTGTCTGATTCCTCTACACACCAGGGCTACGTGTGCCTCCTTCTTCTACACACCAGGGCTACGTGTGTCTCATTCCTCTACACACCAGGGCTACGTGTGCCTCATTCCTCTACACACCAGGGCTACGTGTGCCTCATTCCTCTACACACCAGGGCTACGTGTGTCTCATTCCTCTACACACCAGGGCTACGTGTGTCTCCTTCTTCTACACACCAGGGATACGTGTGCCTCCTTCTTCTACACACCAGGGCTACGTGTGCCTCATTCCTCTACACATCAGGGCTACGTGTGTCTCATTCCTCTACACACCAGGGCTACGTGTGCCTCCTTCTTCTACACACCAGGGCTACGTGTGCCTCATTCTTCTACACACCAGGGCTACGTGTGCCTCATTCCTCTACACACCAGGGCTACGTGTGCCTCATTCCTCTACACACCAGGGCTACGTGTGTCTCATTCCTCTACACACCAGGGCTACGTGTGCCTCCTTCTTCTACACACCAGGGCTACGTGTGCCTCCTTCTTCTACACACCAGGGCTACGTGTGCCTCATTCCTCTACACACCAGGGCTACGTGTGTCTCATTCCTCTACACACCAGGGCTACATGTGCCTCCTTCTTCTACACACCAGGGCTACGTGTGTCTCATTCCTCTACACACCAGGGCTACGTGTGCCTCCTTCTTCTACACACCAGGGCTACGTGTGTCTCCTTCCTCTACACACCAGGGCTACGTGTGCCTCATTCTTCTACACACCAGGGCTACGTGTGCCTCATTCCTCTACACACCAGGGCTACGTGTGCCTCATTTCTCTACACACCAGGGCTACGTGTGCCTCATTCCTCTACACACCAGGGCTACGTGTGCCTCATTCTTCTACACACCAGGGCTACGTGTGCCTCCTTCCTCTACACACCAGGGCTACGTGTGCCTCATTCCTCTACACATCAGGGCTACGTGTGCCTCATTCCTCTACACACCAGGGCTACGTGTGCCTCCTTCTTCTACACACCAGGGCTACGTGTGTCTCCTTCCTCTACACACCAGGGCTACGTGTGCCTCCTTCTTCTACACACCAGGGCTACGTGTGCCTCATTCCTCTACACACCAGGGCTACGTGTGCCTCATTCTTCTACACACCAGGGCTACGTGTGCCTCATTCCTCTACACATCAGGGCTACGTGTGCCTCATTCCTCTACACACCAGGGCTACGTGTGCCTCCTTCTTCTACACACCAGGGTTACGTGTGCCTCCTTCTTCTACACACCAGGGCTACGTGTGTCTCCTTCCTCTACACACCAAGGCTACGTGTGCCTCATTCCTCTACACATCAGGGCTACGTGTGCCTCATTCCTCTACACACCAGGGCTACGTGTGCCTCCTTCTTCTACACACCAGGGCTACGTGGGCCTCATTCTTCTACACACCAGGGCTACGTGTGCCTCATTCTTCTACACACCAGGGCTACGTGTGTCTCCTTCCTCTACACACCAGGGCTACGTGTGTCTCATTCCTCTACACACCAGGGCTACGTGTGCCTCCTTCTTCTACACACCAGGGCTACGTGTGTCTCCTTCCTCTACACACCAGGGCTACGTGTGCCTCATTCCTCTACACACCAGGGCTACGTGTGCCTCATTCCTCTACACACCAGGGCTACGTGTGTCTCCTTCCTCTACACACCAGGGCTACGTGTGTCTCCTTCCTCTACACACCAGGGCTACGTGTGTCTCCTTCCTCTACACACCAGGGCTACGTGTGCTTCCTTCTTCTACACCCCAGGGCTACGTGTGTCTCATTCCTCTACACACCAGGGCTACGTGTGCCTCATTCCTCTACACACCAGGGCTACGTGTGCCTCATTCCTCTACACACCAGGGCTACGTGTGTCTCATTCCTCTACACACCAGGGCTACGTGTGTCTCCTTCTTCTACACACCAGGGATACGTGTGCCTCCTTCTTCTACACACCAGGGCTACGTGTGCCTCATTCCTCTACACATCAGGGCTACGTGTGCCTCATTCCTCTACACACCAGGGCTACGTGTGTCTCATTCCTCTACACACCAGGGCTACGTGTGCCTCCTTCTTCTACACACCAGGGCTATGTGTGCCTCCTTCTTCTACACACCAGGGCTACGTGTGCCTCATTCCTCTACACACCAGGGCTACGTGTGCCTCATTCCTCTACACACCAGGGCTACGTGTGCCTCATTCCTCTACACACCAGGGCTACGTGTGCCTCCTTCTTCTACACACCAGGGCTACGTGTGCCTCATTCTTCTACACACCAGGGCTACGTGTGCCTCATTCCTCTACACACCAGGGCTACGTGTGCCTCCTTCTTCTACACACCAAGGCTACGTGTGCCTCATTCCTCTACACATCAGGGCTACGTGTGCCTCATTCCTCTACACACTAGGGCTACGTGTGCCTCCTTCTTCTACACACCAGGGCTACGTGTGCCTCATTCTTCTACACACCAGGGCTACGTGTGCCTCATTCTTCTACACACCAGGGCTACGTGTGTCTCCTTCCTCTACACACCAGGGCTACGTGTGTCTCATTCCTCTACACACCAGGGCTACGTGTGCCTCCTTCTTCTACACACCAGGGCTACGTGTGTCTCCTTCCTCTACACACCAGGGCTACGTGTGCCTCCTTCTTCTACACACCAGGGCTACGTGTGCCTCATTCCTCTACACACCAGGGCTACGTGTGCCTCCTTCTTCTACACACCAGGGCTACGTGTGCCTCATTCCTCTACACACCAGGGCTACGTGTGTCTCCTTCCTCTACACACCAGGGCTACGTGTGTCTCCTTCCTCTACACACCAGGGCTACGTGTGTCTCCTTCCTCTACACACCAGGGCTACGTGTGCTTCCTTCTTCTACACACCAGGGCTACGTGTGTCTCATTCCTCTACACACCAGGGCTACGTGTGCCTCATTCCTCTACACACCAGGGCTACGTGTGCCTCATTCCTCTACACACCAGGGCTACGTGTGTCTCATTCCTCTACACACCAGGGCTACGTGTGTCTCCTTCTTCTACACACCAGGGATACGTGTGCCTCCTTCTTCTACACACCAGGGCTACGTGTGCCTCATTCCTCTACACATCAGGGCTACGTGTGCCTCATTCCTCTACACACCAGGGCTACGTGTGTCTCATTCCTCTACACACCAGGGCTACGTGTGCCTCCTTCTTCTACACACCAGGGCTACGTGTGCCTCCTTCTTCTACACACCAGGGCTACGTGTGCCTCATTCCTCTACACACCAGGGCTACGTGTGCCTCATTCCTCTACACACCAGGGCTACGTGTGTCTCATTCCTCTACACACCAGGGCTACGTGTGCCTCATTCCTCTACACACCAGGGCTACGTGTGCCTCATTCCTCTACACACCAGGGCTACGTGTGCCTCCTTCTTCTACACACCAGGGCTACGTGTGCCTCCTTCCTCTACACACCAGGGCTACGTGTGCCTCATTCCTCTACACACCAGGGCTACGTGTGCCTCATTCCTCTACACACCAGGGCTACGTGTGTCTCATTCCTCTACACACCAGGGCTACGTGTGCCTCATTCCTCTACACACCAGGGCTACGTGTGTCTCATTCCTCTACACACCAGGGCTACGTGTGTCTCATTCCTCTACACACCAGGGCTACGTGTGTCTCATTCCTCTACACACCAGGGCTACGTGTGCCTCATTCCTCTACACACCAGGGCTACGTGTGCCTCATTCCTCTACACACCAGGGCTACGTGTGCCTCATTCCTCTACACACCAGGGCTACGTGTGCCTCATTCCTCTACACACCAGGGCTACGTGTGCCTCCTTCCTCTACACACCAGGGCTACGTGTGCCTCATTCCTCTACACACCAGGGCTACGTGTGCCTCCTTCCTCTACACACCAGGGCTACGTGTGCCTCATTCCTCTACGCACCAGAGCTACGTGTGCCTCCTTCCTCTACCAAATGCTGTACCTCATTTATCTGCCAAATGAGAAATGGTGGACATTAATTCTCTGCTAAATGAGAAATTATGGAAATCATTTCTCTGCCAATGACATATTCAGAAGCCATTTACTAACCCGGTCACGTGTAAATCATCACGCTTCAATGTCGCGCGGTTAACACCAAACCATTGCTTTACAAGTTGTCATACGCCGAGTAAACATTTTCAAGTACGTGTTACATTCCAGTTAAACCATTTCCAACATGCAGCTTCTATAGCCAATTAATATGTACAAATGTTTTATGTGTTTCGGGGGGGGGGTAATGATTATTAACTATTTAATTTATTCGTTGGTTCGGTTTTTGGTTCGTGTCGGTTGGTTGTTGGTTTGTTTGTTTGTTTGTTTGTTTGTTTGTTGGTTGGTTGGTTGGTTGGTTCGTTCGTTCGTTCGTTCGTTCGTTCGTTCGTTCGTTCGTTCGTTCGTTCGTTCGTTCGTTCGTTCGTTCGACTGAACACGTGGATAAGAGGGTGGCGCATTTTGTACACTCTATTATGAATGTTTAGGAAGCAATCATTTATCGGTTGTAATTCTTTGTTGAGCTCCGGAATAATGTGCGCCGGTTTGTCTTCTGTTGACGTCAGCGTAACGCGTGTAAGTGTGCATCGATCACCCCGAGTTTTTCACTCACTATAGTATCATTGTCGAGCGTGAACAATTCACCTACGCGTATCGCGTCCACTACACGTGCTCACGTCTCGTCAGCAAATGACAAGCGATAATGAAATTAGAATCGAACACAACCTGTTTCGCGGAAAGCACCCCCACCGGACCAGGGTCTACAGCAGGCGTCGATTGCACTGTCAGTAGACGCGTAAAACCAATCGCCCGACACTCCGGTGTAATTCGCGAAGAGTGACTGAACGATTCACAGTTTCATTCCCATGTGATGACACAGGTTGCTAATCTATTTCTACAACTTTGGCGGATCTAATTAGGTCTTTCATCAATTAATGTTTAACTAAAACGTGCTTAGAAATCAGTATGAAGTTTTCGGTGAATTTCTAATAGTGTAAAGGTCACGAAATAGCAAGTTCAAGGGCAAGTTCTAGGATAAGAAAGGACACTGTTTTAGTTAGGTTCATCTCGGGGTAAGGCCGTGAAAAGACTATTTCAACAGTAAGATATGTTAAAGCATACACATTCGCTTAGTAACTTTGTATATGGGAGATATATGTATAAGCGTATATATATAATATATATATATATATATATATATATATATATATATATATATATATATATATATATATATATATATATATATATATATATATATATATATATATATATATATATACATATATATATATACATATATATATATACATATATATATACATATATATATATACATATATATATATATATATATATATATATATATATATATATATATATATATATATATATATATATATATATATATATATATATATACACACACATGTACACATACACATACACATACACATATACATATACATATATATATATATATATATATATATATATATATATATATATGTATATATACTAACGTATGTGCGCACTAACGTATAAGCGTGTAATTTGTTGTGATAAATAAAACGAGTTCTAAGATAAGTATTATGTTTTTTATGAAAAGTGTTTCAACTTGCCCCGGTCTTCCCTAATTGTTTATGACGGGTAGATTGCATTCCACTCGCTTGGTTTTGTTTTAATTACCAAGTTGAGCAGAACTTAACTATAATTTTGTATTTTTGCTCTTTTGATTTAAAATCTTGACATATTTTGTTTTATAGATACTTTCTCTTACAACAATGTTTACTAAAAGTTATTTTACAGATTTCCATGAGACAACCTGCTACGACCATGCGCAACGACCACGCGCTACGACCATCATGCGCTACGACCACGCGCTACGACCATGCGCTTACGACAACTCAATAACGGTGGTTTTGCTTGTAACAATTTGCGCGGAAACAATTATAGTGCACATTTCCTGCTTGGTTTCTGGCCGTACAGTTATCAACCCCTGCTGTCTGATAGGCCTCTGGCCAATACGGAACGGAAGTTAAGAAAATAAATAATTAGAAGCTGTTTATAGATGTAGCGGAGAAAGTGGGTTAAATGGAAGACTTCTACAGAGATTGCTGGAGCACTAATCAGTTAGCTTCGACATCCGATTAACAGATTTTACTGGTTGTAATTGCTACGGTCGCCACGGATAGTCGTGTGGGTGGTACCGTTGTTCTATCAAACCGCTGCAGTGTGTCTGTGCCATTCTAATAAAAAAGGACCTGTGCCACGTATTTCGAGTTCTGTCAATCTAACCGACTCGTTATCCGCGAGGTTCTACAGCCGACGGCTACAAAACCACGTGGTGTTATTACGACACAAACCTATTCCACCAACTGCAGAAGCCGAGGATATTGAGCAATGACGCTCAACGATTTCCCTTCATTAGACTTACATAAAACATATTTCTGGCCAGGTGAATGAGTATAGACGCCGACTAACCTCGAGTCGACCCTCTCCGCACTGCCGCGTCTCATGTCTAAATGCAGTCGAGTATTTGATACGACCCGTCACATGGCATCAGTCTACGGCTTACCACGCAGCCACCACACGCTGTACATGAAGCTGGCGTGGTAATAGTATTTATATGTTTGCCCACAGCAGTTATGAGTATAGAACCAGCTGGGAGCATTTATGGGTACGTTATGCCAGAGTGGTGCAAAATTAACTATGCTTGTGTTAAACTGATGTGTGTGTGCGTTCGCGCGCGCGCGCGCGCGCGCGTGTGCGTATATGTGTATGTTTGAAGTTCAACAAAATAATATGTTCAGTGGTAATTGGCCGAATTTCTGTCACTTCTATTTTGGTAAAGCATTTAAAAGGTCCTTCGGGAGAACAAAGTGCCCCGTGTTATACGTGAATTCGAATTGTCCATTCTATGTCCTTTGCTGTAACGAACGAGACGTAAACGTTGTAACGGCTTGTCATAACGACTCGCTGACTTATCGCCACATGCATCTTGCTGAGGATTTCCGCCACTACTCGCAGGACGCATCATCTACGGCTTGTGTCAGAGATGCACAGCCCTGCTTCTTGATAGCGCGCTGCTGGCGACGGCGCCACGAAGAGTCGTTCACGCCTGGCTGCTCGAGGCGTGCGCCATCTTATCACCGCCGATCAAGCGGCGCGTATTGTTTATGAGGGAATTTCTAATATTCCTGTTCCATTCGTGTGTTCGTGCGTGTCATATGACTTCGTCAAACGTACCGCGGCCCCAACGCGTCACATATCCAAGGTTAACATGGTAAACTAATGGGTAATTACTGACCTCACCCTTTGCGAAATCATAGATACGCCACTGAGTCGAGTGTGACAATTCACCTAAGTGATGACTAGTTGCTATATTTCGTCCGTATTTAAATTAACCCTTACAGCGAACAAAATGAAATAATTGTCGATTTGTAATTGCTTTCCAGTGTGCAAAGTGCTGTCCCCTTTAGAAATTTTAACGACTAGAAGGGCTGCCAGTTACTGTGAAACCGAACACCCTTTTCAGTGTTTGAATCCGCCCATAATCTCGTGCTTTCATGTTTCTCAACACAACTTGGCAGCTCTGCTGTAATTACCAAAATGATTATTGTCAAAGCAAGTACTTTAATTGCGGTACTTAGTTAGCACATAGGCCCCGATCTGTGTAACGCTCTTGCAAATAGCAGAATAATAATTATCGGAAAGCACCTTAAAAAGCAAAAGCCTACAGCACCCGGTATTCCCAGGCGGTCACCCATCCAAGTACTAACCGGGCTCGACGTTGCTTAACTTCGGTGATCGGACGAGAACCGGTGCGTTCAACGTGATATGGCCGTAGACAACATACGCTGTTTATTCCATGGTATATACAGCTCATATTGAACGGCTCATATTTTTAATAGTATTTTATGTCGGCTTTAATAACATTATTTTATATATATATATATATATATAATGCTATCTAAATTTTCGTAAAAATTAAAACGTAGACGTCTAATATTTATTGTGAATTGGTGTAGAAGTAGTAATGCCACCTTGAGGATAATATTTCTTCAGCACGCCATCTGATTCACTGTATAATCGCCAGGTGTCTCACGGGTCAGTGTTGTATGGAACACGATCAGCGTTTACATTCGTGTTATTTGTTTAGAGTGAATGTCGAACATTCGTTGACCTGTTCAATATCACGGTGTCGTCATTTTTAATCTTAATCTGAAAAACCAAGCACGCCGGCGAACGTCCAGGTAAGACTCGGAGTGTATGATTGTCGTTTTTGTGGCGGTGTCAGTATTGCAGTAGCGACGTTCCTACAGTCACCAGTGTCAACATAAGTGCTGCGATTGCACTGCGATCTATGTCTGGCTCTGACTCAGTGTGACAAGACTAAGCCTATGGCTATTGCAATATTATTTACTACTGAATGTATAGCTCACAGCGTTGAAGTCGTATAACCGATTATCGGATCGAGCTGTATGATCGTCACTCAAGAGTCAATGTCAATGGCAATGCCAGCCTGGTCAATGCAACATTTAGTTATAACTTATGCAACATGATTTGGTTTCCTGGTTGAAACATAGGTCTAGCTGGGTAATCTTGCATAAACAGGGTCCTTATTATTACAGCTTTGTGTTTCACTCTTACCTCGCTTTATCGTGCATTTGGTTTAACATAATTCTTTCAAAAAGTGTTTTAATGGCTGGTAAAATAAGAATTGGATGATAATTATCAAAGTCAAAGATGGAATCATCACCTTTTTAAAAAAGTGGTATCACTTTAGTGATTTTAGTTTGTTGGGAAATATACCAGTAGCTATTGATTAATAATTAGTGTGACTGCTTCACTAATTTAAGTTTTTATAAGCTTTAATACTTTTGTTGATAGACCATCTTTCCCTCGGCTAGATTGTGGATGTAAATTATCAGTTATGCTGATAGTTTTACTTTCGTCTATTGGCTTAAATTTTAAAGTATGCAAACTTCGGTTTTTCAAACAATCTTTGAAAGATTTATCTCCATATTCGTTATTTGACAGGCAAGAGAAGGGTCAATATTGGTAAAAAATTACTTAAATTTATTGGCAATAGTAGTTTTGTCAATTACTATTTTGCCATCAACTTTAAAGTAGTCAGGAAAATGTACTTTCTTGGGGTTTTCTGAATAATTTCTTTAATAATACACCATGTTTTTTTAATAGTCATATTAATATCCTGTAGGCAAAAAAATCACCTGTTCAAAATATTTAAGTGCAACCCTTCTACCGAAAATGAGATTATCTACAAAAATTACAAAAGCAAACTGACTCATGTAATTAGACAGTCAAAGAAAAAATATTTTAAAGACAAATTTTAGCTATATAAAGGCTGCGTGCTTTCTCCTTTCCTTTTCACTCTCTTTACAAACGACTGTGTATCTGGTAACCAATCTGTTCGCGTGGTTAAGTTCTCGGATGACACCACTGTAATTGGCTGTGTCAACAATGCTAACGAGTATGTGTATAGAGAGGAAGTTCAAAGACTGGTCGGCTGGTGTAAGAACAACAACCTGGTACTAAACATATCCAAAACGAAGGAAATGATCATTGATTTTCGCAAAAAGAAAACACCCATCCACCCCCTTGTCATTGACGGTACTGAAGTTTTACAAGCCGACTCTGTAACATTTTTGGGTTCGACTATTTCTAAAGATCTTTCCTGGTGTAATAACACGATTGGCATCATTAAAAAAGCACAAAAACGCATGTACTTCCTTAGACACCTCAAACGATTCGGCTTATCTCAAGCAATATTAACACGTTTCTACCACGCAGTTATTGAAAGTGTCTTGTCATTTTCTATCACTGTCTGGTTTGGTCGCGCCAGCCAAGATGAAATTAATCAAATTGAATCAGTCGTCAAGTACGCCTCTAAACTAATCGGGTTAAATATGCCGTCCATCAGATCTCTTTATCTATCTCGCAGTTTGCGCAAATCCAAGCGCATTGTACAAGACGAATATCATCCAGCCAACCATCTCTTTGAACTCCTTCCCTCCGGTAAGCGCTACCGTAGCATAAAAACTAAAATGACGCGATTTAACAATAGTTTCTATCCTCAAGCGCTGAGATTTTTAAACGGAGAGCCATCATAAATGTCTTGCCTCTGGTAGGTAGATGCAATGTCGCCTTTTTAATTTTTTTTTTTTTTTTTTTATCTTTAAAATTTTTTAATCTTGCAACCTATTATATTACTCTCGCTTGTTTTCAACTGTTTTTAGTATTACGATTGTGATATGTAATGTTTAGTTCCGTGTGTGATTGGGTGCATGAGTGTATGTTTGTGCTAACGCCACAACACTACAAATTCCTTGTACTTGCTACTTGGTAATAAAACGTATCTTATCTTATCTTATCTTTATCTTATATAAAAATTATTGCAAAAAAACATGGAGCACCATAAATGAAGTTATAAAGTCCAAAGATAAGAAATCTGTAATAAATGATAAATGTATTACATTAGATGGTACCTACTGTACAGACAAAAGGGAAATAGTGGACCATTTCAATAATTATTTTACATCGCCTTAATGTAAACTTAACACAAACAGGTGACCCAACACAATTTATAAAAAAAAATGTATCAAGTTTTTTCTGTACGCCTACATATTCTGAGGAAATAATTAACATAGTAAAAAAAGCAAATTCAAAGAAATCAAGTGGATTCGACAATGTTGATCCACACATTATTAAACAAATTATACCACAAATTGCAAATCAACTTGCATACATTTTCAATAATTCACTTATGACTGGCATTGTGCCCAGCAAACTAAAAATAGCAAAGGTTATCCCCTTGTATAAAAGTGAAAACCCTGAACTATTCTCAAATTATAGACCTATTTCTATCCTTCTCAAAAATACTGGAACGCCTAATGTACAATAGGCTTTACAATTTTTTAGCAGAACACAACATAATATCAAAAAAACAATACGGATTTAGGAAAAAGTATTCTACGTATATGGCACTGATTGATTTGGTTGATAAAATATCAAGTAACATGGACCATAAAAAGTATAATATAGGTGTTTTTCTTGATCTATCCAAGGCTTTCGATACAATAGATCATAACATTTTAATAAATAAACTTCAATGCTACGGTATAAGAGGTAATGCCTGCAACTGGTTTAAAAGCTATCTTAATAACAGAAGACAGTATGTATCGTATAACCAAGCAGACTCAAAATATATGACAATTACATGTGGAGTTCCACAAGGATCTATATTAGGCCCATTACTCTTTATTTTATATATAAATGATATTGAAAATGTATCAGATATCCTAAATCCTGTTTGCAGATGACACAAGTCTCTTTCATGCTCATACATGCTTCAACACTCTCATCGGAGAGGTAAACATAGAAATACAAAAAATCTCAACATGGTTCCATACCAACAAACTTTCCCTAAACACCAAAAAGTCAAATTTTATTATATTCACACCAAAAGAAAAAAATACAATATCAACAGTGCCTTAATACAAGTAGATGGAAACAAAATAAAGCATGTCAAATTCACCAAATTCCTAGAGATATTTATAGATGAGCACTTAAGTTGGACAACACATATTGACAACCTATCAAAACAAGTAGCACGGAATGTGGGAATGCTTAACAAATTAAAATTTTGTCTCCCTGTGTATATAATGAGAACTATTTATTGTTCATTGATCTTATCACATTTACAATATTGCACTATATTGTGGGAAAATTCATATTGTACAAACTTAAACAAACTAAGAATACTACAGAAGAAAGCTATTAGGATAATCACAAATTCTCATTACATCGCACACACTGATCCTCTATTCTCAAAGTTAAAACTGTTAAAATTGGATGATCTATATAAACATCAACTAGGTATTTTTATGTATAAAGCAGCAAATAACAAACTCCCAGATTCTATGTCATCAATGCTTTTGAGAATACAAAATATCCACAAACATAATCTAAGAAAAATAGCTATTATATCCAAAACATAAGAATTAACAGCAGGAAATGTACAATAAACTATTCAGGACCAGTATTCTGGAATGCATTACCTAGTAAATTAAAACAGCTTGTGTTCATTAACTAATTTAAAAATAAACTGAAAGAATTGTTACTCTCTAAATATCAATGACTACAGTAAACACTGCAAATAAGAAACTTTGTATTTGTACAAAATGTACTCTATATCTACATTTATGTTCACATGGTGGAGAAGACCATGTGTTTCATGCTTATGTAATATTTAATGTAGTCAGGATCATGTATTACTTAATGTATACAAGACAGTTGTGTAGTTAGTGTATTATTTGTTCATATAATTCAAAGTACAAATTGTATGTTGATATTTAAGCAACATTTTTGAGACTAAATTTGTATTTGTATAACATATACTTTACATCTACCATTATTTTAACATGGCAGAAAAAACCATGAATTGATGTTCGTGTAGTATTTAATGTATTCATGGTTCCTGCATTACTTAATGTGTTCATGTTCACATTGTAACGTATTCATGTGCAATAATTAGTTAGGTTATTAGTGTAGTATTTGTTCATAAAATTCTAATTACAATTTGTATGTACATATTTAAGCAATTTTTTTACATTATATTGTATTTCACTTACAATAATGTTGCTTAGTATATGTTTTTGGCTTAAGCCTAAGGAAACAAAATAATTATGTTGATTTGTTTCTGGGTGGTCCTCGTCATAAGCTCCGCGGGGTTTCTAGAGGATCTCCTTGGTTGCTCCGCTATTTGTATAATCTCTGACTCATATCATATTGTAAGTATCTTAAAATGTATGTGTAGCCAAAATAAAGTTATTCATTCATTCAAATATCATGCTTATTTCTTTCAAAACAGGATTGATAATGTCACGAGCTGCACGTGACATTACCCCTCTTTGCTCTGGGCCCCCCTTCGGTAAGGAAGAAATCTCCAATGATGTGGCACAACAATCTGTATTGTGGACACATTCGACCCTGTCCACAGTCCGCCGAGACTCGGTGCAACTGCTCTCGCGCAGTGTCTGTAATGATGACCACCAATAATAATTCTTGTTGCACAATAATAAAACCACTTTCTGCAAACCGTTCATCCTCTCCCTCTCTCTCTGATTGTTCTATATCTTTTCTCACACTCTCTTTCAAATCCAAGATTACTACTCGATGACTTATTTATTAAGGTGGTGAAAGTGTGTACACGGTGAGCTGAACCAGCATTCCCATAACCATATTCATTGCTTGACTGACTTATTTGTAGACTAAAGTTGTAACAATTAGAAGAAAATATTTATGTTAAAGTACCGCGCAGTACTTAGAGTGAACTGGTTACCAATCATATCACCACCTATTGGCTGATCACAATGACCACTAATGCAAGTCGTGGTCACTCATCGGAGCCACCACATTGACCAACCATGACAATAATATATTTGCTTAGCTAGGAATTGTATTATGTGTGAAAATTTGTTTTGAGAGTTACATATTGTGCTGCATGCTCATGCGTTTGTTTAATTCTTTAGTACAATTTGTCTCTAAACTTTATTGACCTGATGATGCCTTGTGACTTATGACCTGATGCCTTGTGACTTGTGACCTGATGATGCCTTGTGACTTGTGACCTGATGATGCCTTGTGACTTGTGTAATCCACTGTGACTTTTTGTCCTTGTGTTTATTATATTTAATAATTTTAACTGGTAAAAAATTATCCATAGCTGTAGTAATAATTTCATCAAGCAGGTTGTAATTGTTGTTAGGATTAGCATATGTATCCTTGTTCAGTTTATCATAAATATTTGAATTGATCAGTTCTGTTTTAAATTGGTTTAAGCAGTCAGTAACATACTTTCTAATTTTGATAAAATTAGGTACATTATTAATAGGTTTATTGTAGTCAAGGCAAACAAAATATGGAAAGTGATCAGAAATGCTGCTGATTAAAATACCAGCTGATGATTTGAAAAATCCTTCTGAGAGTTTACATGTGTGCCATGACTGTTTGACAATCTTGTTAGCAAAGTAATTTTAGAGAAAAAACCATGTGTGACTGTATCAAAGTATTCACATATTATGTATGATCAGTAAGTCAGTATTATAATATCCCTCTATTATTACTTCACTTTTAACATTTTGTAGATAAAGTAATTTAGGAGATAATTCCTCTAATTCTATGAAGGTTTGTTAATTCTCAGTCATATCTTTAGAAGGGTGGTATATGTTTCAAAGTATGATTTTTATTGATGGTGTTTGATGTTACTTCAATAAATTGTCCTTCCCATATGTTTAACTTTGTGTAGATATCGAACAATTTACAGTTGTATATGTTACTTAGATATATCACTAGGCTAGTATGGCTATTGCATATCTTGCCTAGGATATCAAACCATCTATTTGTAACAAAGACGTGTCATAATCATCCTTCAGCCACGTTTCTTGTAGACAAAGCGCACTAATTTCGCAACAGTTGTTTCTCAGGATGTCTCGCTTAATAATGATTTCATCTGTTTTTGCATTTAGACAGTTTAAACTTAGTACTATACATTTAGACAGTTTAAACTTAGTACTATACATTTAGACAGTTTAAACTTAGTACTATACATTTGTCTTGCTTGTTTTTCTTCATCATTCACATCCATTTTTAAAATGTGATCAAGAGAATTTTTCTCTATCCCACCAAATTTTCACAGGAAATGTTCATTATTGATCATATTGATAAATATATATAATATTTAAAAAAAAAAATTACCAGAATTTTAACAGAGCCATACATTATCAAATGCATATGCATTTGAATACTGTAAATTTAAAATGGAAAAAATTAAACCATGTTAAATGCATCACAGTTAAGAAAAAGAAAAAACAAATTTGCATATTAACACTTAATAAATGAAAATGTGTAGCAAACAAGTATATTTCATGACCAACCTGTTCACATATCGAAAGAGAACATGGTAAACCGTTAATTGTATTAGGTTCAATACTGTTCGATTGTCCTTCCATTAGGAAGAAATCCAGGAAGAAGTCTGATAGACAGTCTGTGTATGTAAGAACTACAGTCTACTTCACCATCAGGTCATCCCTGATGACAAGTTTGTTGAACGATATGTATGTGATCTTTCCCTCGCTTCTGGCCTCTTTCATTCGCAGTAGCAGAGCCTTCCACTTTTCCACCACCTTGGCAGAGAAGTCTTCTTTGAAGAATATTCCCCTTAGTTTCGTCTCTCTTGCCTGCTGGAGAACGCATTCCCTGTCTTTGTATTTTGCAAACCTTACAACAGCAGTCTTTCCATCAGGGTTGGACATGGATGTATGGGTCCGATGTGCCCACTGAATTTCTCTCTTCGACGCCATTTCTACTGTTGATCCCAATGCTGTGGTCAGTTGATTTTGAACTAAGCTGTCGGCCTACTGCCATGTTTCATTGAATGTTTCAGGAATGCCATCTATTCGTAGATTGTTTCTTCATAGCTGGTTCTTAAAGTAGTCAGCTTGGCTAGATATCGACTGGAAGTCAGCGCCAACTTCTTCCACTTTCTTTTGGTTTTCTTGGCATCTTTGTCTACTTCCTGGTGTTTTATTTCCAGTTTTGACACATCTCCATGACACATTTCCATGCTCAAACATTTCCATGCTCACACCAGATACACGTATGCTCACACCAGATAAACGCATGCTCACACCAGATACACGCATGCTCACACCAGATACACGCATGCTCACACCAGCAGCACACATGATCACGGTCTCTAGTCACTCACATAGAATTTGTTATAAAAATCACTCCCAAGGCACAAAGACAATTCCAAACAAATCACACAAGATGCAGGCACAAATTTCACTGCGGTAGCATAGAGCAGATCACATGACAGTTTCCATACACCAAATTAAACCTATTAAAAATTTTAACTAGCGTTTAATTAAGCTTGTGTTTGGAAATTGTCTATAAAGTGTAAGGCATGTTAGGCACAGGAAAACAAGAAGTCAAGGCTACAGGGCAAGATAAAATAATATGGAGGGTCATCGTGATTCAAGGAATTCACTCAACATACTGAGTCAGCAAAAAATTTATTTTACCATATTTGATGTGTCATGTGACAGTGTGTATCATAATTTGTTTATTACTTCAATGATCAACAGAACATGTTGTATCTTGCATCATATGACAGTGTGTATCATGATTTGTTTATTACTTCAATGATCAACATAACATGATGTATCTTGCATCATATGACAGTGTGTATCATGATTTGTTTATTACTTCAATGATCAACAGAACATGATGTATCTTGCATCATATGACAGTGTGTATCATGATTTGTTTATTACTTCAGTGATCAACAGAACATGATGTATCTTGCATCATATGACAGTGTGTATCATGATTTGTTTATTACTTCAGTGATCAACAGAACATGATGTATCTTGCATCATATGACAGTGTGTATCATGATTTGTTTATTACTTCAGTGATCAACAGAACATGATGTATCTTGCATCATTTAACAAGATTTAACAAGATTGCCATCTCGAACAACAAGTTCCAGATGGCAAGTGGACAAGGACGCCATTGGCTTATCGAGAGTCCAACAATTTTCTCATCTATGTGTAGCCCGCCCTTATCAGATATCTGTCAATTCTATTTTTAAACATATTCACACTACTAGCATTAACACAATCATTTGGCAGTTTGTTCCATTCATTTATCACCCTCTGTGAGAAAGAGTACTTTCTCATGTCCAACCTACACTGCTCCTTAACTAATGCTGCTTTGTGTCCTCTGGTTCTACTGCCTTCTTTTAGTTTGAAGAACATATTCCTATCAACATCCTCATAACCGTTCACTATTTTAAACACTTCTGTTTGGTCTCCTCTTAGTCTCCTGGTCTCTAGTGTTGTCAAACCACATTGTAATAAGCGACTTTCGTAACTAAGGTCTCTTAATTCTGGAATCATCTTAGTTGCTCTTCGTTGTATTCTTTCTAGCTTATCTATGTCTTTTTTATGATATGGCCTCCATGCTTGAATACAATATTCCAAATGTGGTCTAACTATTGCTTTGTACAGGGGTACAATTAGATGTTTCTCCTTATACGTGATAGTTCTCCTAATTAGCCCTAGAATTTGATTTCCTTTCGAAGCAGCAATCCCACATTGCTCTGAAACTTTCATGTCAGCATTAAATGTTACTCCTAAATCCTTTTCTTGTGTGGTTCTACCTAGTACAGCATCCCCCATTTTATATTCCTCGTCCATATTTCCATGTCCTATGTGTATACATTTACACTTCCCAAAATTGAATAACATTTGCCATTTTTCTGACCATTTAACTAATTTTTCTAGATCATCCTGTAAACTTTGTTTATCTGTATCATTAGTAACCTTTCTGAATACTTTTGTGTCATCTGCAAATTTGAGTACTTTGCTAGATATGTCATCCTCCAAATCATTTATATATATTAAAAACAGTATAGGGCCTAACACTGATCCCTGTGGTACCCCACTCAAAACAGATTTCCAGTTTGAAATCTTACCATCTACTATTACTCTCTGTCTTCTGTGTGTAAGCCACTTTTCTATCCAGTTGATTACATCATTGCCTATACCATGGATTTTTAGATTAAGTAACAATCTTTGATGTGGCACTTTATCGAAAGCTTTCTGAAAATCTAAGTAGACAACATCCACTGGTGACCCGTCATCTACCCACTTTGTAATTTCTTCTAAAAAACATAAGAGATTGGTTAGACATGACCTTGCTTTTAGGAATCCATGTTGAGATGTATTTATTAATTTATGTTTTACGAGGAATTTCACCATGTGGTCTCTAATTAATGTTTCGAGTAATTTACATACAACTGATGTTAAACTCACTGGTCTGTAATTTTCTGGCTTCTTCCTCGATCCCTTCTTAAATAGTGGCGTAATGTTTGCTTCTTTCCATTCTGAAGGAACTATTCCTTCTTCTAGTGACAAGATAAATAAGTTTGCAAGTGGTGTACTAATTTGATCAACAATTTCCTTTAGCAGTTTTGGTGGTATCCCATCAACTCCAGGTGATTTATTATCTTTCATCTTCTTAATTTTCTTTGCTATCATTTTAGGAGTTACAAATAACTGCCCTAAATGTTCTGATTTGTTTCCCTCAAATTTAGTCAATGGAACTGGAAGTGAGCAGATATCTTCTGTGGTAAAAACTGAGCTGAAATACTCATTCAGGACCTCTGCCATTTGGAACCCATCTGAAATTATGTTTTCACTGTTGTTTTCCAGTGGTCCGACCTTATCTCGAACTTTCTGTTTACTCCTTACATAAGCATAGAAACTCTTGCTGTCATTTTTTATAAATTATTACCTGCCAATTTTTTGTTCAAAGGTTCTTTTAGATTTTCTAATTTCAGTTGTAGCTAGGTTAAGTGCCTCTTTGTAGTTTGTGTAGTCTTCTACATTTCCTGTGTGTTTATAGACCCTCCACAGCATCTGTTTGTGAGCAATTTTTCTAATAGCTTCTTTTGACAGGTGTTTTTTCCTGGATCTTTTCCCTTGTTTTCTTAATGGAACAAATTTCTCAATAATGCCCTCAATCTCATATTTTAAACAAGTCCAGCATTCTGTTGCTGTCTTGTTCTTCAGCAAGTTATTCCAATCTATATTTGCTAGATATGTTCTCATCACTTTATATTTGCCTTTGTTGAAGTTCCTCCTCCATTGTTTTTTATATGTATTCCCTGTTTTTACTTTTATATTAAAATGGATTTGGTTATGGTCACTTGAACCCAAAGGTTCGTGTACTTTAACATTGTCAACTAATTCATTTTGAGAAGACAAAATTAAATCTAACACATTCCCACCTCTGGTTGGTTCCAAGACATGTTGAGTAAGGAAACAATCCTGTGTTAGAAGTAGAAACTGATGGTCGTCACCTCCAGCACTCTCTAATGATTCCCATTGTATATGGCCATGGTTAAAATCACCCATTATAACACATTCTCCCTTGCTCACCTCCCTTATCGCCTTTTGTAATTTTACATCTTCCTCTTGTCCTATGTTAGGACTACAATAAACTACTCATATTGATAATGTTGAGTTCCTGGTAACTATGTTACACCAAATTGCTTCCACACTATCTGCTTCACTTTTCAGTGTAATTTCATATGTTTGGATAGATTCTTTAATATACAAAATTACTCCACCTCCCCTTCTTTCTCGTCTATCCTTCCTAAACATTACATAGCCTGTCAGTGCTAACTCAGCATCTACTATATCTTCATTTGCCCATGATTCTGTGATGCCTATTACATGAGGATCAATATCTGCTACCATAATGTCTAACTCACTTTATTTATTTACTATGTTCCTGGCATTTAAGCATACACATTTAAGTTCATTGTCTGAAATTATTGGTGAACATTTCTTTGGATGTGTATTTGTAGTAGTACTCCTTTGAGTTTTCTCTGTCAGTTCCCCCTGCGCATCTAGTTTAAATAATCTATGGTACCTGTGCCCTCGTCGACAACTCTGACAAACTCACACGCAAGAACTGCAGCGCCCTTCCCTGTCAGATGAAGTCCATCTCTCATGAAAAAGTCACCTCTTCCCACAAAGTTTAACCACATGTCTACGAAGCCTACTCCCTCCTCCATACATACCTTCTGTACCTGTGTGTTGATCGCCATCCTCCTACAGTTCATATATTCCTCACCCCTGCCTCTGATTATTGGTAATATCCCCGACAATACAATCTGTCCAACTCGTGCCTCTTTAAGTGTCTTGATCAACCTCCTGTACTTACCAATGATGGCTGACGTTCCCTCCTTCTCTGCATTGTTCGTTCCCACATGCACGAGAACAGCACCTCCCATGCCACCACCCATGACCTGTCCTGCCTTCTCTGCTATATCCTCTACTTTTGCCCCTGGTAGGCATACTGTTATGTCATCTCCTCTATTTATCATGTGACAGTGTGTATCATGATTTGTTTATTACTTCAGTGATCAACAGAACATGGTGTATCTTGCATCATATGACAGTGTGTATCATGATTTGTTTATTACTTCAGTGATCAACAGAACATGATGTATCTTGCATCATATGACAGTGTGTATCATGATTTGTTTATTACTTCAGTGATCAACAGAACATGATGTATCTTGCATCATATGACAGTGTGTATCATGATTTGTTTATTACTTCAATGATCAACAGAACATGATGTATCTTGCATCATGTGACAGTGTGTATCATGATTTGTTTATTACTTCAGTGATCAACAGAACATGATGTATCTTGCATCATGTGACAGTGTGTATCATGATTTGTTTATTACTTCAGTGATCAACAGAACATGATGTATATTGCATCATGTGACAGTGTGTATCATGATTTGTTTATTACTTCAGTGATCAACAGAACATGATGTATCTTGCATCATATGACAGTGTGTATCATGATTTGTTTATTACTTCAATGATCAACAGAACATGATGAATATTGCATCATGTGACAGTGTGTATCATGATTTGTTTATTACTTCAGTGATCAACAGAACATGATGTATCTTGCATCATATGACAGTGTGTATCATGATTTGTTTATTACTTCAATGATCAACAGAACATGATGAATATTGCATCATGTGACAGTGTGTATCATGATTTGTTTATTACTTCAGTGATCAACAGAACATGATGTATATTGCATCATATGACAGTGTGTATCATGATTTGTTTATTACTTCAGTGATCAACAGAACATGATGTATCTTGCATCATATGACAGTGTGTATCATGATTTGTTTATTACTTCAATGATCAACAGAACATGATGTATCTTGCATCATGTGACAGTGTGTATCATGATTTGTTTATTACTTCAGTGATCAACAGAACATGATGTATCTTGCATCATGTGACAGTGTGTATCATGATTTGTTTATTACTTCAGTGATCAACAGAACATGGTGTATCTTGCATCATGTGACAGTGTGTATCATGATTTGTTTATTACTTCAGTGATCAACAGAACATGGTGTATCTTGCATCATGTGACAGTGTGTATCATGATTTGTTTATTACTTCAGTGATCAACAGAACATGATGTATCTTGCATCATGTGACAGTGTGTATCATGATTTGTTTATTACTTCAGTGATCAACAGAACATGATGAATATTGCATCATGTGACAGTGTGTATCATGATTTGTTTATTACTTCAGTGATCAACAGAACATGATGTATCTTGCATCATATGACAGTGTGTATCATGATTTGTTTATTACTTCAGTGATCAACAGAACATGATGTATCTTGCATCATGTGACAGTGTGTATCATAATTTGTTTATTACTTCAGTGATCAACAGAACATGGTGTATCTTGCATCATGTGACAGTGTGTATCATGATTTGTTTATTATTCAGTGATCAACAGAAAATCAAAGCTGTAAAGGATGAGTGCAGACAACCAAGTCACAGACCCGCTGTTGGCTGATGGAGTGGCTCACATAGAGAACTCAACGAGTCCGACAGACCCTGACACTAAAAACAAGTACTACACACTGCCCTCTCTCCGATACACCAGTGTAGTGCGCACTATCATATTCATTGACGTCGTCTTCTCATTGGCTTTGTGGATTTCAGGTAACGATCATGTTGTACATGTCATTATGGATGTCAGTTGGACATGTCATTGTGGATGTCTGGTTGTACATGTCATTATAAATATCAGGTTGTATATGTCATTGTGGATGTCAGGTTGTACATATCATTGTGGATGTTAGGTTGTACATGTCATTGTGGATGTCAGGTTGTACATGTCATTATTTATGTCAGTTGTACATGTCATTGTGGATGTCAGGTTGTACATGTCATTATAAATATCAGGTTGTATATGGCATTGTGGATGTCAGGTTGTATATATCATTGTGGATGTCAGGTTGTATATATCATTGTGGATGTCAGGTTGTACATGTCATTGTGGATGTCAGGTTGTACATGTCATTGTGGATGTCATGTTGTACATGTCATTGTGAATGCCAGGGTATACATGTCATTGTAGATGTCAGGTTGTACGTGTCATTGTGGGTGTCTGGTTGTACATATCATTGTGGATGTTAGGTTGTACATGTCATTGTGGATGTCAGGTTGTACATGTCATTATTTATGTCAGTTGTACATGTCATTGTGGATGTCAGGTTGTACATGCCATTATAGATGTGAGGTTGTATATTTCATTGTGGATGTCAGGTTGTACATGTCATTGCGGATATCAGGTTGTACGTGTCATTGTGGATGTCAGGTTGCACATGTCATAATGTATGTGCATATATATATATATATATATATATATATATATATATATATATATGTGTGTGTGTGTGAAACATTTTAATGCCTTGTATATGAAATGACAAGAGCATATACATATACATATACATATACAAGGCATTAAGATGGTTCTAAATTTACAAGTAATCTTTCTAGCAAAATAATTTTGAAAAATTTTAAGTAGCTTGTTTCACATTATTTATGTCAGTTGTACATGTCATTACGGATGTCAGGTTGTACATGTCATTGTGGATGCCAGGTTGTACATGTCTTTGTAGATGTCAGGTTGTACGTATCATTGTGGATGTCTGGTTTTACGTGTCAGTGTGGATGTCAGGTTGTACATGTCACTGTGGATGTCAAGTTATACATGTCATTGTGGATGTATGTGTAAAAAATCATGCTTTTTGTAATTATGTGCATATAATTTCATTGGGCCTGAACTCTTAGTACTGTTTTTTTAGGTGGAAACACCAAATATTTTGTTGACAACATCCTGCACTTCCATTTTCTTGAGTCTACCTTTGACCTCGCACTGCTGGGTGCAGTCAAGGTCGTCCCGCTATTTGTACTGTACACGAGTCTGGAGGATGCTGCCTTCAAGGAGATTGATCATCCATTCGATGCGAGGAACATCAGGACAAAACGCATTCTACACTATGTCATATCTCTGTTAAGCCTCGTGGCATTTAGTTACACTGTAGTGAAAGGTGCCTTGATCCTCCATGCCATCCTGGGTGACCCAGACTACACTAGGATGAGACTGACCTACAACATCCTGGCTGTGAGCGCTGTTGTCTTCAGTCTCCTTGAGTTACTTCTGTCGTTCTTCAGCTACAGGTACAAGACATACTCACTCAAATAAATATTAATCCTCTCTGTAAATACTTTCTATAGGTATTTTGCCACGCTGTGTTCATAAGAAAGTTTTTTAAGTTATATTAGATACTGTTTCAGATACGTATTATCATAAGTAATGATTCGTTTTTGTGCTATTTTAAATGCAGTGTAATTTATATACAAGTGATAGACAATATAACATTACAATAGGTGGTATTTACAATGTAATTTTATTTGAAATACACCTATATTTGTTTTGGGCAAGATTAATGGTATTTTTATTTAAAATACTTTAAATGTCTAACAGATACATGCGACAATTGAAAGTGTACCGCGTCCAGCATTGGCTCAACGACAGTGGACAGGAGGTGGACATAGGTGGGACGCCAGTCCGCCAGAAGGTCAATCTGGGCAGGCTCATTCTACTTATTAAACCTGTAAGTCTCTTAAATAATTACTTCCTTCGTGCACAAGATAGCAATTTGTCAATTATTAAAAAAAATTAGGTTGAATGTCACTGTAAAAAAATTTTTTCATACAGATTGTCCATACTCAATACGGATTGTAAGTCTATTATGGATTGTCCATATTCAGTACGGATTGTCCATATTCAGTACGGATTGTCCATATTCAGTACGGATTGTCCATATTCAGTATGGATTGTCCATATTCAATACGGATTGTCTATACTCAATACGGATTGTCCATATTCAATACGGAATGTCCATATTCAATACGGATTGCCAAAATTCAATACGAATTGCCCATATTCAATATGGATTGTCCATATTCAATACGGATTGTCCATATTCAATACGGATTGCCCATACTCAATACGGATTGTCCATATTCAATACGGATTGCCCAAATTCAATACGGATTGCCCATATTCAATACGGATTGTCCATATTCAATAAGGATTGCCTATATTCAATACAGGTTGCCCATATTTAATACAGATTGCCCATATTCAATACAGGTTGCCCATATTCAAAACAGATTCAGGTGATTCTGGGAGAAATACTACAATAATATACATTTGTTTCAAATTTTCGTCAAATTCACTAGGCATTTTCCAGCAAAACCTAGCGTATGATGTAGTTATATGTTTCATAACTTGATATTGCCGATACTTGATCTGCACCGTAAGTTCTGATGAAACCTAGCTGATTTCATTTGAGGTATATTTCATAGCCTGATAGTTGGCGATACTCGATCAAACTGTATGCTGTGTAGTATAGGACGATTAACCATTGAACATTTTTATACAGATTTATGCGGTTTTATGCAGAATGTCAAGTCAAAAATATGGATTTCAATACAAATATATATATATGTCATGACTGAAGGTGTACTGTGTGTACAGTGTGTACTGTGTGTACCGTGTGTACAGTGTGTACCATGTGTACCGTGTGTACCATGTGTACAGTGTGTACAGTGTGTTCTGGTGATTTTCTTTTGTAACTACAAAATAAACAACAAAATGACACAGATGGAAGAAAAACAGCTGATGTAATAATAAAAGTAAATTTTTTACTTTTGTAATTTGTTTTACCTCAAACTATATCTACATTTAATGTCTGGAATCCTGAATCATTTTATGTAGAGTGCATAATACTTTGTTGATTGAAATCTTGGATCCTATACATGTATGTTGTCTTGTCAAGATCATGGTATTTAGAGTGCATACTATTTGTTTGAAATCTAGAATTCTGTGCATAAAATGTTGTCTTGCTATATTCAGATAACACAGCATTTGATATTTGGAAGTCTGGTATCCTCCAAATATGTTTTCTTATCAGCACTGTGAGATGCTGAAAGTCTTCAGTGTATAAATATCCTTCACATGTCCCTTTCAGGAGTCAGGGATCCTGAGTATTGGGGTTCTTGGGTTGTTGGTGTCGACCGGGGCTCAGGCTGCTCAGCCGCTCTTCTTTGGCAAAGTGCTTGATGCGGCGACACACTCCATGGGTGAGTGAGGCAGTGAACACAACAACAACAACACACTCCATGGGTGAGTGAGGCAGTGAACACAACAACAACAACACACTCCATGGGTGAGTGAGGCAGTGAACACAACAACAACAACACACTCCATGGGTGAGTGAGGCAGTGAACACAACAACAACAACAACAACACACTCCATGGGTGAGTGAGGCAGTGAACACAACAACAACAACACACTCCATGGGTGAGTGAGGCAGTGAACACAACAACAACAACTTACGTAGTCCCTCTCCTTGGAGACGTAAGCTCAGAGGCACATCATAACAAAAGGGTTAAGCGATAAGTCGATACACAGTGTTAAAGCAATAAGTCGATACACAGTGTTAAAGCAGTAAGTCGATACACAGTGTTAAAGCAATAAGTCGATACACAGTGTTAAAGCAATAAGTCGATACACAGTGTTAAAGCAATAAGTCGATACACCGTGTTAAAGCAATAAGTCGATACACAGTGTTAAAGCAATAAGTTGATACACAGTGTTAAAGCAGTAAGTCGATACACAGTGTTAAAGCAGTAAGTCGATACACAGTGTTAAAGCAATAAGTCGATACACAGTGTTAAAGCAGTAAGTCGATACACAGTGTTAAAGCAATAAGTCGATACACAGTGTTAAAGCAATAAGTCGATACACAGTGTTAAAGCAATAAGTCGATACACAGTGTTAAAGCAATAAGTCGATACACAGTGTTAAAGCAATAAGTCGATACACAGTGTTAAAGCAATAAGTCGATACACAGTGTTAAAGCAATAAGTCGATACACAGTGTTAAAGCAATAAGTCGATACACAGTGTTAAAGCAGTAAGTCGATACACAGTGTTAAAGCAGTAAGTCGATACACAGTGTTAAAGCAATAAGTCGATACACAGTGTTAAAGCAATAAGTCGATACACAGTGTTAAAGCAATAAGTCGATACACAGTGTTAAAGCAGTAAGTCGATACACAGTGTTAAAGCAGTAAGTCGATACACAGTGTTAAAGCAATAAGTCGATACACAGTGTTAAAGCAATAAGTCGATACACAGTGTTAAAGCAGTAAGTCGATACACAGTGTTAAAGCAGTAAGTCGATACACAGTGTTAAAGCAGTAAGTCGATACACAGTGTTAAAGCAGTAAGTCGATACACAGTGTTAAAGCAATAAGTCGATACACAGTGTTAAAGCAGTAAGTCGATACACAGTGTTAAAGCAATAAGTCGATACACAGTGTTAAAGCAATAAGTCGATACACAGTGTTAAAGCAATAAGTCGATACACAGTGTTAAAGCAATAAGTCGATACACAGTGTTAAAGCAGTAAGTCGATACACAGTGTTAAAGCAGTAAGTCGATACACAGTGTTAAAGCAATAAGTCGATACACAGTGTTAAAGCAATAAGTCGATACACAGTGTTAAAGCAATAAGTCGATACACAGTGTTTAAGCAATAAGTCGACACACCGTGTTAAAGCAATAAGTCGATACACAGTGTTAAAGCAATAAGTCGATACACCGTGTTAAAGCAATAAGTCGATACACAGTGTTAAAGCAATAAGTCGATACACAGTGTTAAAGCAATAAGTCGATACACAGTGTTAAAGCAGTAAGTCGATACACAGTGTTAAAGCAATAAGTCGATACACAGTTTTAAAGCAATAAGTCGATACACAGTGTTAAAGCAATAAGTCGATACACAGTGTTAAAGCAATAAGTCGATACACAGTGTTAAAGCAATAAGTCGATACACAGTGTTAAAGCAATAAGTCGATACACAGTGTTAAAGCAATAAGTCGATACACAGTGTTAAAGCAATAAGTCGATACACAGTGTTAAAGCAATAAGTCGATACACAGTGTTAAAGCAGTAAGTCGATACACAGTGTTAAAGCAGTAAGTCGATACACATTGTTAAAGCAGTAAGTCGATACACAGTGTTAAAGCAATAAGTCGATACACCGTGTTAAAGCAATAAGTCGATACACAGTGTTAAAGCAGTAAGTCGATACACAGTGTTAAAGCAATAAGTCGATACACAGTGTTAAAGCAGTAAGTCGATACACAGTGTTAAAGCAATAAGTCGATACACAGTGTTAAAGCAGTAAGTCGATACACAGTGTTAAAGCAGTAAGTTGATACACAGTGTTAAAGCAATAAGTCGATACACAGTGTTAAAGCAGTAAGTCGATACACAGTGTTAAAGCAATAAGTCGATACACAGTGTTAAAGCAATAAGTCGATACACAGTGTTAAAGCAATAAGTCGATACACAGTGTTAAAGCAGTAAGTCGATACACAGTGTTAAAGCAATAAGTCGATACACAGTGTTAAAGCAATAAGTCGATACACAGTGTTAAAGCAATAAGTCGATACACAGTGTTAAAGCAGTAAGTCGATACACAGTGTTAAAGCAATAAGTCGATACACAGTGTTAAAGCAGTAAGTCGATACACAGTGTTAAAGCAATAAGTCGATACACAGTGTTAAAGCAATAAGTCGATACACAGTGTTAAAGCAGTAAGTCGATACACAGTGTTAAAGCAATAAGTCGATACACAGTGTTAAAGCAGTAAGTCGATACACAGTGTTAAAGCAATAAGTCGATACACAGTGTTAAAGCAATAAGTCGATACACAGTGTTAAAGCAATAAGTCGATACACAGTGTTAAAGCAATAAGTCGATACACAGTGTTAAAGCAATAAGTCGATACACAATGTTAAAGCAATAAGTCGATACACAATGTTAAAGCTCAGGTGGGTGAGTACGGGTTAGAAATATAAATCTTCAAATGACGGCAAAATTGTATAATGTTTCTTACTGACCTAACACTTATAGGGAGTGAATTCAGTGGTGTATTTGGGGGACATTGGACCCATGGTCCCCCCTTGGCTTTCATGTTTTTTCATATGTAAACTACTGCACCACTATGTGTTAGTTTGGTCCAACCCTTGTGAGATCCTAGATATGCCACTGGGTGAGATCCTAGATATGCCACTGAGTGAGATCCTAGGTATGCCACTGAGTGAGATCCTAGATATGCCACTGGGTGAGATCCTAGATATACCACTGAGTGAGATCCTAGATATGCCACTGAGTGAGATCCTAGATATGCCACTGAGTGAGATCCTAGATATGCCACTGAGTGAGATCCTAGACATGCCACTGAGTGAGATCCTAGATGTGCCACTGAGTGAGATCCTAGATATGCCACTGAGTGAGATCCTAGACATGCCACTGAGTGAGATCCTAGATATGCCACTGAGTGAGATCCTAGATATGCCACTGAGTGAGATCCTAGGTATGCCACTGAGTGAGATCCTAGACATGCCACTGAGTGAGATCCTAGACATGCCACTGAGTGAGATCCTAGACATGCCACTGAGTGAGATCCTAGATATGCCACTGAGTGAGATCCTAGGTATGCCACTGAGTGAGATCCTAGATATGCCACTGAGTAAGATCCTAGATATGCCACTGAGTGAGATCCTAGACATGCCACTGAGTGAGATCCTAGATATGCCACTGAGTGAGATCCTAGGTATGCCACTGAGTGAGATCCTAGATATGCCTCTGAGTGAGATCCTAGGTATGCCACTGAGTGAGATCCTAGGTATGCCACTGAGTGAGATCCTAGATATGCCACTGAGTGAGATCCTAGATATGCCACTGAGTGAGATCCTAGATATGCCACTGAGTGAGATCCTAGATGTGCCACTGAGTGAGATCCTAGACATGCCACTGAGTGAGATCCTAGGTATGCCACTGAGTGAGATCCTAGGTATGCCACCAAGTGAGATCCTAGGTATGCCACTGAGTGAGATCCTAGATATGCCACTGAGTGAGATCCTAGATATGCCACTGAGTGAGATCCTAGGTATGCCACCGAGTGAGATCCTAGATATGCCACTGAGTGAGATCCTAGATATGCCACTGAGTGAGATCCTAGATATGCCACTGAGTGAGATCCTAGGTATGCCACTGAGTGAGATCCTAGACATGCCACTGAGTGAGATCCTAGATATGCCACTGAGTGAGATCCTAGATATGCCACTGAGTGAGATCCTAGGTATGCCACTGAGTGAGATCCTAGATATGCCACTGAGTGAGATCCTAGATATGCCACTGAGTGAGATCCTAGACATGCCACTGAGTGAGATCCTAGATATGCCACTGAGTGAGATCCTAGGTATGCCACTGAGTGAGATCCTAGATATGCCTCTGAATGAGATCCTAGGTATGCCACTGAGTGAGATCCTAGGTATGCCACTGAGTGAGATCCTAGATATGCCACTGAGTGAGATCCTAGATATGCCACTGAGTGAGATCCTAGATATGCCACTGAGTGAGATCCTAGATGTGCCACTGAGTGAGATCCTAGATATGCCACTGAGTGAGATCCTAGATATGCCACTGAGTGAGATCCTAGGTATGCCACTGAGTGAGATCCTAGATATGCCTCTGAATGAGATCCTAGGTATGCCACTGAGTGAGATCCTAGACATGCCACTGAGTGAGATCCTAGGTATGCCACTGAGTGAGATCCTAGACATGCCACTGAGTGAGATCCTAGATGTGCCACTGAGTGAGATCCTAGATGTGCCACTGAGTGAGATCCTAGATGTGCCACTGAGTGAGATCCTAGATGTGCCACTGAGTGAGATCCTAGATGTGCCACTGAGTGAGATCCTAGATGTGCCACTGAGTGAGATCCTAGATGTGCCACTGAGTGAGATCCTAGATGTGCCACTGAGTGAATTCCAAACAGTCTGTGTAGCTTCACTTGTGCCTCCAGGGCCTTGTTCAGTTGATCCCAACCACTTCTATTCACAATGGTTGTGCAATCTCTCCCTGGTTTCCTGGAGTTACCTGCAGGCCCTTAGCCAGGGACCCATCTTCAAGACAGGCAGATGTATGATGAAGATGGGTAATGTAAAAATAAAAGATAAGGTTTTTCTTTTTCCAAAATAATTTTTTTTTCATAAAATCATTTTCTAAGTAATCCATGTGGTTGGTGTTTTATGAATGTTGTCGGCCGCAGAATAGTGAATACAGTTGATCTATAAGACTATATTTTTAACCTGAACATTATTGGAAAATAATGATACTGCGGCCAGTGTTTGGGATGGCGATTTCTATTTATTGTAATCATGTACATCATTGGTTGGGAAACGCGTTTCTAAGGGCTTTCCAAGTATCTATCTATCGGTGCTCTTATTGGAAGAACCAATTCCATGACCCAGATGTCATGGGGCAAGTTCAAAATGGCACTTGCCAAACAAGAGCAAGTGAAAAGATGCGGTATGTCGATGTCAAAGTTCACGACAATCGATGTCTTTTTTCATAAACGTAAACAAGAGCAGCGTTCATGGTTGACTTCGACTTCGAAAGCAAGTTGGAATCGGGCTTTGATTCACAGACACAATTGACGTGTACTATCGGCAGCAGTTTTCTGGTTCCTGAAAAAACTCAAACGGCAGGGAAACCACAAACGATTAGTCATTATACGCTGTGCTCAGTTTAGTAAATTCATATTGTGTTTGTCCAACAGGCAACACTAGATCTGGGTGATTGCTGTTTTTTTTTTATCAAAAAAGCACATAATAAAACCTTATTTTTCAATGTATTACTTTCAAAACCAATTGTATTATTGAGTGATATGTCTTCTATATTTATATGTTGTATTACTGAGTGATATGTCTTCTATATTTATATGTTGTATTATTGAGTGATATGTCTTCTATAATTGTATGTTGTACTATTGAGTGATATGTCTTCTATATTTATATATTGTACTATTGAGTGATATGTCTTCTATATTTATATATTGTACTATTGAGTGATATGTCTTCTATATTTATATGTTGTATTATTGAGTGATATGTCTTCTATATTTATATGTTGTACTATTGAATGATATGTCTTCTATATTTATATGTTGTATTATTGAGTGATATGTCTTCTATATTTATATATTGTATTATTGAGTGATATGTCTTCTATAATTATATGTTGTATTATTGAGTGATATGTCTTCTATATTTATATGTTGTATTACTGAGTGATATGTCTTCTATATTTATATGTTGTATTATTGTTTTACTTTTAGTGTCAAGCATATGAATTTGAATGTGATTATATTCATATTTGTACATATTAGACATATTTGCATGCATGTAGGCCTACAGGCGCATAGATAGCCGTATGCACATATGCACGTGGTTTCACATCAATATGGCAAACAAATATTTTTAAAATCCAACCCACCTCAAAAATGTAATGGTCCATCCCTTGGCTGGCCGGTATCCATCGTGGAGTGAAGGCATTAATCAAACAGCAGATAAGGCCTGCCCAGCGCCATATACACTCACTGCAAAGTACACAGTGTTAATTTGTATTGTGATAATGAGTCACTAGCTGCTACGATTAATTGAAATATGTAAACAATCTTAATAAACAGGAACATCCTGGCACATTAAAACTAAGTCCTTATACTAATATGATATACTGAAGGTTCACATTCACATTTTACCAGGGATGGCTGTCGAGTAGGTGGGTCATGTTTATCTTTATGGTCGGAAGAGTACATATTCTTTTTAGTTTTTTTACGACTTCAAAAGACACCAAATTGCAAATGATTACAGTTTGCTTTAAACAAATTTACACCCCCACCCTGTCCTAGATGTGTGCTTCCACATGAATTTATACTTAGCTATGTCCCTGGCCTACTTAAGATGTTGCAAGCATTAGCCTACTTCGATGTTTATATATTTAAAATAAAGTTCTAAGTTACTTTTCCATGAACCTTCATGTGTTGGCTCTCCATTTATTATGTACATTCGATCATGTAATCATATTTGTATTTTTCTGGACTTGGCCATTGAAAAAAACATAACTTAGCCAATAATGGCTGTCATTGGTTCAATGGCATTGGCTTACCAGTACAAAAAAAACAAATGGGCCAATAATGGCTCGTTATATCAACCAGCATTGGCTTTCCGGTGAAAAAAACAATTGGGCCAGTAATGGCTGTTGTAGGCCTGGTTCCCTGTCATGTACAATGGGAAGCACCATTCATAGACGTCATCCTCCTGGGCCAACCATCCGTCATAGGAATGTGTCAACCACTGGCTGTCATGATTGTTTCTAGGTGACATCAACAGGTCTGTGGTCACATTGTTCTGTATCTACGTGGTTGGAGCCGTCACGGCTGTCATGATTGTTTCTAGGGGACATCAACTGGTCCGTGATCACATTGTTCTGTATCTACGTGGTTGGAGCCGTCATGGCTGTCATGATTGTTTCTAGGGGACATCAACAGGTCCGTGATCACATTGTTCTGTATCTACGTGGTTGGAGCCGTCATGGCTGTCATGATTGTTTCTAGGGGACATCAACAGGTCCGTGATCACATTGTTCTGTATCTACGTGGTTGGAGCTGTCATGGCTGTCATGATTGTTTCTAGGGGACATCAACAGGTCCGTGGTCACATTGTTCTGTATCTTCGTGGTTGGAGCCGTCACGGCTGTCATGATTGTTTCTAGGGGACATCAACAGGTCCGTGATCACATTGTTCTGTATCTACGTGGTTGGAGCCGTCACGGCTGTCATGATTGTTTCTAGGTGACATCAACAGGTCCGTGGTCACATTGTTCTGTATCTTCGTGGTTGGAGCCGTCATGGCTGTCATGATTGTTTCTAGGGGACATCAACAGGTCCGTGATCACATTGTTCTGTATCTACGTGGTTGGAGCCGTCATGGCTGTCATGATTGTTTCTAGGTGACATCAACAGGTCCGTGATCACATTGTTCTGTATCTACATGGTTGGAGCTGTCATGGCTGTCATGATTGTTTCTAGGGGACATCAACAGGTCCGTGATCACATTGTTCTGTATCTACGTGGTTGGAGCCGTCATGGTTGTTTCTAGGGGACATCAACAGGTCCGTGATCACATTGTTCTGTATCTACATGGTTGGAGCCGTCATGGCTGTCATGATTGTTTCTAGGGGACATCAACAGGTCCGTGATCACATTGTTCTGTATCTACGTGGTTGGAGCCGTCATGGCTGTCATGATTGTTTCTAGGGGACATCAACAGGTCCGTGATCACATTGTTCTGTATCTACGTGGTTGGAGCTGTCATGGCTGTCATGATTGTTTCTAGGGGACATCAACAGGTCCGTGGTCACATTGTTCTGTATCTTCGTGGTTGGAGCCGTCACGGCTGTCATGATTGTTTCTAGGGGACATCAACAGGTCCGTGATCACATTGTTCTGTATCTACGTGGTTGGAGCCGTCACGGCTGTCATGATTGTTTCTAGGTGACATCAACAGGTCCGTGGTCACATTGTTCTGTATCTTCGTGGTTGGAGCCGTCATGGCTGTCATGATTGTTTCTAGGGGACATCAACAGGTCCGTGATCACATTGTTCTGTATCTACGTGGTTGGAGCCGTCATGGCTGTCATGATTGTTTCTAGGTGACATCAACAGGTCCGTGATCACATTGTTCTGTATCTACATGGTTGGAGCTGTCATGGCTGTCATGATTGTTTCTAGGGGACATCAACAGGTCCGTGATCACATTGTTCTGTATCTACGTGGTTGGAGCCGTCATGGTTGTTTCTAGGGGACATCAACAGGTCTGTGGTTACATTGTTCTGTATCTACATGGTTGGAGCTGTCATGGCTGTCATGATTGTTTCTAGGTGACATCAACAGGTCCGTGATCACATTGTTCTGTATCTACATGGTTGGAGCTGTCATGGCTGTCATGATTGTTTCTAGGTGACATCAACAGGTCCGTGATCACATTGTTCTGTATCTTCGTGGTTGGAGCCGTCACGGCTGTCATGATTGTTTCTAGGTGAAATCAACAGGTCCGTGGTCACATTGTTCTGTATCTACGTGGTTGGAGCTGTCACGGCTGTCATGATTGTTTCTAGGGGACATTAACAGGTCTGTGGTTACATTGTTCTGTATCTTCGTGGTTGGAGCCGTCATGGCTGTCATGATTGTTTCTAGGTGAAATCAACAGGTCCGTGATCACATTGTTCTGTATCTACGTGGTTGGAGCCGTCATGGCTGTCATGATTGTTTCTAGGTGACATCAACAGGTCCGTGATCATATTGTTCTGTATCTTCGTGGTTGGAGCTGTCACGGCTGTCATGATTGTTTCTAGGTGACATCAACAGGTCCGTGGTCACATTGTTCTGTATCTACGTGGTTGGAGCTGTCATGGCTGTCATGATTGTTTCTAGGTGAAATCAACAGGTCCGTGATCATATTGTTCTGTATCTACGTGGTTGGAGCTGTCATGGCTGTCATGATTGTTTCTAGGTGACATCAACAGGTCTGTGGTTACATTGTTCTGTATCTACGTGGTTGGAGCTGTCACGGCTGTCATGATTGTTTCTAGGTGACATCAACAGGTCTGTGGTTACATTGTTCTGTATCTACGTGGTTGGAGCTGTCACGGCTGTCATGATTGTTTCTAGGTGAAATCAACAGGTCCGTGGTCACATTGTTCTGTATCTACGTGGTTGGAGCTGTCATGGCTGTGATACGGGGCTGGCTGTTCACTCTCGCTGGACACAGACTCGTGGCCCGACTGCGCAAGATGCTCTTCAGAAGCATCATCAGACAGGACATCGCCTTCTTTGATGTTAGCAGGTCAGTGGGCTAACTGCGATTTCCCTCAAAGCATCTACTTCTTCGAAAGCCAATGTATCTCAGTTTGTTTTCCCCACATCTTTATATCTAACCAGCCTCTTTGGCTACAAATGTCAACAAACAGCCAATGTATCTCAGTTTGTTTTCCCACATCTTTATATCTAACCAGCCTCTTTGGCTACAAATGTCAACAAACAGCCAATGTATCTCAGTTTGTTTTCCCACATCTTTATATCTAACCAGCCTCTTTGGCTACAAATGTCAACAAACAGCCAATGTATCTCAGTTTGTTTTCCCCACATCTTTATATCTAACCAGCCTCTTTGGCTACAAATGTCAACAAACAGCCAATGTATCTCAGTTTGTTTTCCCACATCTTTATATCTAACCAGCCTCTTTGGCTACAAATGTCAACAAACAGCCAATGTATCTCAGTTTGTTTTCCCACATCTTTATATCTAACCAGCCTCTTTGGCTACAAATGTCAACAAACAGCCAATGTATCTCAGTTTGTTTTCCCCACATCTTTATATCTAACCAGCCTCTTTGGCTACAAATGTCAACAAACAGCCAATGTATCTCAGTTTGTTTTCCCACATCTTTATATCTAACCAGCCTCTTTGGCTACAAATGTCAACAAACAGCCAATGTATCTCAGTTTGTTTTCCCACATCTTTATATCTAACCAGCCTCTTTGGCTACAAATGTCAACAAACAGCCAATGTATCTCAGTTTGTTTTCCCACATCTTTATATCTAACCAGCCTCTTTGGCTACAAATGTCAACAAACAGCGAATGTATCTCAGTTTGTTTTCCCACATCTTTATATCTAACCAGCCTCTTTGGCTACAAATGTCAACAAACAGCCAATGTATCTCAGTTTGTTTTCCCCACATCTTTATATCTAACCAGCCTCTTTGGCTACAAATGTCAACAAACAGCCAATGTATCTCAGTTTGTTTTCCCACATCTTTATATCTAACCAGCCTCTTTGGCTACAAATGTCAACAAACAGCCAATGTATCTCAGTTTGTTTTCCCACATCTTTATATCTAACCAGCCTCTTTGGCTACAAATGTCAACAAACAGCCAATGTATCTCAGTTTGTTTTCCCACATCTTTATATCTAACCAGCCTCTTTGGCTACAAATGTCAACAAACAGCCAATGTATCTCAGTTTGTTTTCCCCACATCTTTATATCTAACCAGCCTCTTTGGCTACAAATGTCAACAAACAGCCAATGTATCTCAGTTTGTTTTCCCACATCTTTATATCTAACCAGCCTCTTTGGCTACAAATGTCAACAAACAGCCAATGTATCTCAATTTGTTTTCCCCACATCTTTATATCTAACCAGCCTCTTTGGCTACAAATGTCAACAAACAGCCAATGTATCTCAGTTTGTTTTCCCACATCTTTATATCTAACCAGCCTCTTTGGCTACAAATGTCAACAAACAGCCAAATGTATCTCAGTTTGTTTTCCCACATCTTTATATCTAACCAGCCTCTTTGGCTACAAATGTCAACAAACAGCCAAATGTATCTCAGTTTGTTTTCCCCACATCTTTATATCTAACCAGCCTCTTTGGCTACAAATGTCAACAAACAGCCAAATGTATCTCAGTTTGTTTTCCCACATCTTTATATCTAACCAGCCTCTTTGGCTACAAATGTCAACAAACAGCCAATGTATCTCAGTTTGTTTTCCCACATCTTTATATCTAACCAGCCTCTTTGGCTACAAATGTCAACAAACAGCCAATGTATCTCAGTTTGTTTTCCCCACATCTTTATATCTAACCAGCCTCTTTGGCTACAAATGTCAACAAACAGCCAATGTATCTCAGTTTGTTTTCCCACATCTTTATATCTAACCAGCCTCTTTGGCTACAAATGTCAACAAACAGCCAATGTATCTCAGTTTGTTTTCCCACATCTTTATATCTAACCAGCCTCTTTGGCTACAAATGTCAACAAACAGCCAATGTATCTCAGTTTGTTTTCCCCACATCTTTATATCTAACCAGCCTCTTTGGCTACAAATGTCAACAAACAGCCAATGTATCTCAGTTTGTTTTCCCACATCTTTATATCTAACCAGCCTCTTTGGCTACAAATGTCAACAAACAGCCAATGTATCTCAGTTTGTTTTCCCACATCTTTATATCTAACCAGCCTCTTTGGCTACAAATGTCAACAAACAGCCAATGTATCTCAGTTTGTTTTCCCCACATCTTTATATCTAACCAGCCTCTTTGGCTACAAATGTCAACAAACAGCCAATGTATCTCAGTTTGTTTTCCCACATCTTTATATCTAACCAGCCTCTTTGGCTACAAATGTCAACAAACAGCCAATGTATCTTAGTTTGTTTTCCCCACATCTTTATATCTAACCAGCCTCTTTGGCTACAAATGTCAACAAACAGCCAATGTATCTCAGTTTGTTTTCCCACATCTTTATATCTAACCAGCCTCTTTGGCTACAAATGTCAACAAACAGCCAATGTATCTCAGTTTGTTTTCCCACATCTTTATATCTAACCAGCCTCTTTGGCTACAAATGTCAACAAACAGCCAATGTATCTCAGTTTGTTTTCCCACATCTTTATATCTAACCAGCCTCTTTGGCTACAAATGTCAACAAACAGCCAATGTATCTCAGTTTGTTTTCCCACATCTTTATATCTAACCAGCCTCTTTGGCTACAAATGTCAACAAACAGCCAATGTATCTCAGTTTGTTTTTCCACATCTTTATATCTAACCAGCCTCTTTGGCTACAAATGTCAACAAACAGCCAATGTATCTCAGTTTGTTTTCCCCACATCTTTATATCTAACCAGCCTCTTTGGCTACAAATGTCAACAAACAGCCAATGTATCTCAGTTTGTTTTCCCACATCTTTATATCTAACCAGCCTCTTTGCCTACAAATGTCAACAAACAGCCAAATGTATCTCAGTTTGTTTTCCCCACATCTTTATATCTAACCAGCCTCTTTGGCTACAAATGTCAACAAACAGCCAATGTATCTCAGTTTGTTTTCCCCACATCTTTATATCTAACCAGCCTCTTTGGCTACAAATGTCAACAAACAGCCAATGTATCTCAGTTTGTTTTCCCACATCTTTATATCTAACCAGCCTCTTTGGCTACAAATGTCAACAAACAGCCAATGTATCTCAGTTTGTTTTCCCCACATCTTTATATCTAACCAGCCTCTTTGGCTACAAATGTCAACAAACAGCCAATGTATCTCAGTTTGTTTTCCCACATCTTTATATCTAACCAGCCTCTTTGGCTACAAATGTCAACAAACAGCCAATGTATCTCAGTTTGTTTTCCCACATCTTTATATCTAACCAGCCTCTTTGGCTACAAATGTCAACAAACAGCCAATGTATCTCAGTTTGTTTTCCCCACATCTTTATATCTAACCAGCCTCTTTGGCTACAAATGTCAACAAACAGCCAATGTATCTCAGTTTGTTTTCCCACATCTTTATATCTAACCAGCCTCTTTGGCTACAAATGTCAACAAACAGCCAATGTATCTCAGTTTGTTTTCCCACATCTTTATATCTAACCAGCCTCTTTGGCTACAAATGTCAACAAACAGCCAATGTATCTCAGTTTGTTTTCCCCACATCTTTATATCTAACCAGCCTCTTTGGCTACAAATGTCAACAAACAGCCAATGTATCTCAGTTTGTTTTCCCACATCTTTATATCTAACCAGCCTCTTTGGTTACAAATGTCAACAAACAGCCAAATGTATCTCAGTTTGTTTTCCCCACATCTTTATATCTAACCAACCTCTTTGGCTACAAATGTCAACAAACAGCCAAATGTATCTCAGTTTGTTTTCCCCACATCTTTATATCTAACCAGCCTCTTTGGCTACAAATGTCAACAAACAGCCAATGTATCTCAGTTTGTTTTCCCCACATCTTTATATCTAACCAGCCTCTTTGGCTACAAATGTCAACAAACAGCCAATGTATCTCAGTTTGTTTTCCCCACATCTTTATATCTAACCAGCCTCTTTGGCTACAAATGTCAACAAACAGCCAAATGTATCTCAGTTTGTTTTCCCACATCTTTATATCTAACCAGCCTCTTTGGCAACAAATGTCAACAAACAGCCAATGTATCTCAGTTTGTTTTCCCACATCTTTATATCTAACCAGCCTCTTTGGCTACAAATGTCAACAAACAGCCAAATGTATCTCAGTTTGTTTTCCCCACATCTTTATATCTAACCAGCCTCTTTGGCTACAAATGTCAACAAACAGCCAAATGTATCTCAGTTTGTTTTCCCCACATCTTTATATCTAACCAGCCTCTTTGGCTACAAATGTCAACAAACAGCCAATGTATCTCAGTTTGTTTTCCCCACATCTTTATATCTAACCAGCCTCTTTGGCTACAAATGTCAACAAACAGCCAATGTATCTCAGTTTGTTTTCCCACATCTTTATATCTAACCAGCCTCTTTGGCTACAAATGTCAACAAACAGCCAATGTATCTCAGTTTGTTTTCCCACATCTTTATATCTAACCAGCCTCTTTGGCTACAAATGTCAACAAACAGCCAAATGTATCTCAGTTTGTTTTCCCCACATCTTTATATCTAACCAGCCTCTTTGGCTACAAATGTCAACAAACAGCCAATGTATCTCAGTTTGTTTTCCCCACATCTTTATATCTAACCAGCCTCTTTGGCTACAAATGTCAACAAACAGCCAAATGTATCTCAGTTTGTTTTCCCACATCTTTATATCTAACCAGCCTCTTTGGCTACAAATGTCAACAAACAGCCAATGTATCTCAGTTTGTTTTCCCACATCTTTATATCTAACCAGCCTCTTTGGCTACAAATGTCAACAAACAGCCAAATGTATCTCAGTTTGTTTTCCCCACATCTTTATATCTAACCAGCCTCTTTGGCTACAAATGTCAACAAACATTTCATAGTTTATCATCAAAAAGGTGCTGTTATATAATATTTTTATCATGATCATTATCAGTCATGCTTCGATAGCATGGACACAGAAACTAGTTGTTCCATCCATACTTTCTTGTGATGGAGTGGCTCAAGGCCGATATCTCTGATGAGCGTATTATATATTATAGTATAATTATGGCTGTTCGTTTTGTGGTTGTTTGTCATTTGTTATCACAATGTCTGGAAAAGTGTAGTGTAATTAATACAAGAATAACTATTATTTGAACCATGATAACCGTTTTATGACACAGGGGAGACTGGGGCTAGTTGTTACAATTTTCAGTTAAAGTAACTTTTTTAACATTGTGTTAGATGCATTATTTATGTCAACGTATACAGTAAGTTTATTAGTTGTGTTAGTGAACTGTACTATACCATTGATATTCCATATTGTAGTTAGGTAGATATGTGAAGTTTCCCAGGTGCGGTCGACTGTAACAACTAGCCCCGTAAGTGGGGCAAGTTGTTACATCATACGGGGCACCCCCATCACAGCCAGGTCCACTCTAGTAATTTTGGTTTCTTCAGCGCAGATTCTCTCTATAACTCGTGCCATGTAACTTACCCCAGTAGTTGTTGATGTTTACAATAGTTGTATGATTAATGTAGTTGTTGATGTTTACAATAGCTGTATGATTAATGTAGTTGTTGATGTTTACAATAGTTGTATGATTATTAAATGAGAACCCTATCCACTTCCAGGACAGGAGAGTTGACCAATCGTCTGTCCTCGGACACCCAAGTTGTCCAGAACGCAGTCACAGTGAGTGGCCAACACAAAAACGTGTTTGTCAAAAATAAAATGCATTTACCATTGGCCGTATGAACTAGCTATGTGTATGGCAGTGTTTATTCACCCACCAGACTAGCTGTGTGTATGGCAGTGTTTATTCACCCACCAGACTAGCTGTGTGTATGGCAGTGTTTATTCATTCACCATACTAGCTGTGTGCATGGCAGTGTTTACCCACTCACCAGACTAGTTGTGTGCATGGCAGTGTTTATTCACTCACCAGACTAGCTGTGTGTATGGCAGTGTTTATTCACTCACCATACTAGCTGTGTGCATGGCAGTGTTTATTCACTCACCATACTAGCTGTGTGTATGGCAATGTTTATTCACTCACCAGACTAGCTGTGTGCATGGCAGTGTTTATTCACTCACCATACTAGCTGTGTGCATGGCAGTGTTTATTCACTCACCAGACTAGCTGTGTGTATGGCAGTGTTTATTCACTCACCAGACTAGCTGTGTGCATGGCAGTGTTTATTCACCCACCAGACTAGCTGTGTGTATGGCAGTGTTTATTCACTCACCAGACTAGCTGTGTGTGTGTATGGCAGTGTTTATTCACCCACCAGACTAGCTGTGTGCATGGCAGTGTTTATTCACTCACCAGACTAGCTGTGTGTATGACAGTGTTTATTCACCCACTAGACTAGCTGTGTGTATGGCAGTGTTTATTCACTCACCAGACTAGCTGTGTGTATGGCAGTGTTTATTCACCCACCAGACTATCTGTGTGTATGGCAGTGTTTATTCACCCACCAGACTAGCTGTGTGCATGGCAGTGTTTATTCACCCACCAGACTAGCTGTGTGTATGACAGTGTTTATTCACCCACTAGACTAGCTGTGTGTATGGCAGTGTTTATTCACTCACCAGACTAGCTGTGTGTATGGCAGTGTTTATTCATTCACCAGACTAGCTGTGTGTATGGCAGTGTTTATTCACCCACCAGACTAGCTGTGTGTATGACAGTGTTTATTCACCCACCAGACTAGCTGTGTGTATGGCAGTGTTTATTCACCCACCAGACTAGCTGTGTGTGTGGCAGTGTTTATTCACCCACCAGACTAGCTGTGTGTGTGGCAGTGTTTATTCACCCACCAGACTAGCTGTGTGTGTGACAGTGTTTATTCACCCACCAGACTAGCTGTGTGTGTGGCAGTGTTTATTCACCCACCAGACTAGCTGTGTGTGTGACAGTGTTTATTCACCCACCAGACTAGCTGTGTGTATGGCAGTGTTTATTCACCCACCAGACTAGCTGTGTGTATGGCAGTGTTTATTCACCCACCAGACTAGCTGTGTGTATGGCAGTGTTTATTCACTCACCAGACTAGCTGTGTGTATGGCAGTGTTTATTCACCCACCAGACTAGCTGTGTGTATGGCAGTATTTATTCATTCACCAGACTAGCTGTGTGTATGACAGTGTTTATTCACCCACCAGACTAGCTGTGTGTATGGCAGTGTTTATTCACTCACCAGACTAGCTGTGTGTATGGCAGTGTTTATTCACTCACCAGACTAGCTGTGTGTGTGACAGTGTTTATTCACCCACCAGACTATCTGTGTGTATGGCAGTGTTTATTCACTCACCAGACTAGCTGTGTGTATGACAGTGTTTATTCACCCACCAGACTAGCTGTGTGTATGACAGTGTTTATTCACCCACCGGACTATCTGTGTGTATGGCAGTGTTTATTCACCCACCAGACTAGCTGTGTGCATGGCAGTGTTTATTCACCCACCAGACTAGTTGTGTGTATGACAGTGTTTATTTATTCACCAGACTGGCTGTGTGTATGGCAGTGTTTATTCACCCACCAGACTAGCTGTGCTCAAACTACTCGGCAGTTACAAATGTGAGATGTTATTCTTTTAAGATCGCTGACTGCAACACAATTTATCATTTATTTTATATTATTTAGTATATTTCATAAAATAAATTGTTGCAAGAGATATAAATTAAATAGAAGTATTAGATTGTTAGTCTGATTTCTTCAAAGTGAACATCTGAGCTGTCCCTCTGCCGTTATCAATGATTATCTTAATTTAGGCAGGCAATTGTTTGAAAATTACTCAGTTAAAAAGTTAGAATAATAATTTGTTATTATATCACAAAATTGCAAGGTCTTTGTGTGTTTCAGGTGAATGTGTCGATGGTGGTCCGTAACTTGCTACAGATCATCGTGTCTCTGTCTCTCATGTTTGTCCTCAACGCGGCCCTCACTGGCGTCCTGCTCTCGGTCATCCCTATTGTATCTCTTGGAGCGGTCCAGTATGGTCAGTGGCTCTCAGTGACAAATATAACAAGTTGTTTAGGGGTCATTCACAAGTGTCCACATTTACCTTTTTGTACAAAGCCTACTAAATCCTCTTTCCAAAAGTGTATATTTGAAAGAAATAAAGCCCAAAGGTAACAGTCATAATTATATAGACCCCCCCCCTACAGTGTCAGTTCCTGTTCACCCATAGTATTTTGGATTATTGCAAGCTGTTGCTTGATACGGATTGTCAAAAATGCAGGCAGCACTCACGCGGCAGCATCACCCTTTAACCTTGTTGAATATATTGTTCTCAAAACGCAACATGCTGCAGTTTCGACAGCGGCATCTGATTCTCAAACATTTCCAGCAGTAACATTATCTGCCATGTGGAAAACTGGCAGAAAGTATGAAAGTCAATCGCCAAGAGTGAAGAAATAATGACCAAACTATCCTTTCACTTGTAATGCGAAGTATTGCGAACATTGAATGTGTTTTTAAATATATATTTTTTCCTTGTAAACATTTTTGTTGGACCAGTAACTTTTAAAATCTACTGGCCCTCTGGGCCACTGGATACACAAGCTTAATGTCAAGGCCTGATTATATAATTGAATGGGTTGAAGTTCCTGTTTCTTGAAAACTGAATTTTGACATAGTTTTTTCCTCTGAAGAAACTTTGTTTCTGTCTTTGAATATTTCAACCAAATCTCTCAATCTTTATTGGCGGGCTCGGTCATGTGACAAACCATAACGATGATAAGATTTTATTACCAACAACAACAACAACATCACCATAGTCATACAGAATTACTATAGTTCTTGATGTCAGAAGGTGTTGGAAAAGGAGTAAATTGAGGAACAACTTTTGGTTTAACAAGATTTAACAAGGTTTAACTAGATTGCCATCCAAGGCAAAAGACCCAGATGGCAGTGGACAAGAAAGCCATTGGGCCATCGAGAGTCCAACAAAAGACCCAGATGGCAGTGGACAAGAAAGCCATTGGGCCATCGAGAGTCCAACAAAAGACCCAGATGGCAGTGGACAAGAAAGCCATTGGGCCATCGAGAGTCCAACAAAAGACCCAGATGGCAGTGGACAAGAAAGCCATTGGGCTATCGAGAGTCCAACAAAAGACCCAGATGGCAGTGGACAAGAAAGCCATTGGGCCATCGAGAGTCCAACAAAAGACCCAGATGGCAGTGGACAAGAAAGCCATTGGGCTATCGAGAGTCCAACAAAAGACCCAGATGGCAAGTGGACAAGAAAGCCATTGGGCCATCGAGAGTCCAACAAAAGACCCAGATGGCAAGTGGACAAGAAAGCCATTGGGCTATCGAGAGTCCAACAAAAGACCCAGATGGCAGTGGACAAGAAAGCCATTGGGCCATCGAGAGTCCAACAAAACACCCAGATGGCAAGTGGACAAGAAAGCCATTGGGCCATCGAGAGTCCAACAAAAGACCCAGATGGCAAGTGGACAAGAAAGCCATTGGGCCATCGAGAGTCCAACAAAAGACCCAGATGGCAAGTGGACAAGAAAGCCATTGGGCCATCGAGAGTCCAACAAAAGACCCAGATGGCAGTGGACAAGAAAGCCATTGGGCCATCGAGAGTCCAACAAAAGACCCAGATGGCAAGTGGACAAGAAAGCCATTGGGCCATCGAGAGTCCAACAAAAGACCCAGATGGCAGTGGACAAGAAAGCCATTGGGCCATCGAGAGTCCAACAAAAGACCCAGATGGCAGTGGACAAGAAAGCCATTGGGCCATCGAGAGTCCAACAAAAGACCCAGATGGCAGTGGACAAGAAAGCCATTGGGCCATCGAGAGTCCAACAAAAGACCCAGATGGCAGTGGACAAGAAAGCCATTGGGCCATCGAGAGTCCAACAAAAGACCCAGATGGCAGTGGACAAGAAAGCCATTGGGCCATCGAGAGTCCAACAAAAGACCCAGATGGCAGTGGACAAGAAAGCCATTGGGCTATCGAGAGTCCAACAAAAGACCCAGATGGCAAGTGGACAAGAAAGCCATTGGGCCATCGAGAGTCCAACAAAAGACCCAGATGGCAGTGGACAAGAAAGCCATTGGGCCATCGAGAGTCCAACAAAAGACCCAGATGGCAGTGGACAAGAAAGCCATTGGGCCATCGAGAGTCCAACAAAAGACCCAGATGGCAAGTGGACAAGAAAGCCATTGGGCCATCGAGAGTCCAACAGTTTTTCATCTATGTGTAACCCGCCTTCTTGAGATATTTGTCAGTTTTGGTTGAGAGGACAGTCTAACAGGTGTGTCATTGGTTGAGAAGACAGTCTCACAGGTGTGCCTTTGGTTGAGAAGACAGTCTCACAGGTGTGCCTTTGGTTGAGAGGACAGTCTCACAGGTGTTTCATTGGTTGAGAAGACAGTCTCACAGGTGTGCCTATGGTTGAGAGGACAGTCTCACATGGGAGTCTGTGTGTTCCAGGCATGTTTGTGAAGACACTGAGGAAGAAATTCCAGGACTTCCTGGCATATGCGTCAACGACGGCTGAGGAAACCATCTCTAGCATTCGGACGGTGCGCAGCTTCACAGGGGAAGACAAGACTCTGACTACCTACTCTAATGATATAGACAAGAGCTACGACATCGGCAAGAAACTGTCTCTTGCAGCAGGTCAGTGGTTCCAACAAAAGTCCTTGAAACGTTCTAGGTACTTCCTAGAATTATTTAGATTTTCGTACAATTATATGATTGCCTTTACTGCAGTGGAAATCATTTGATATGTTTGTAGAAATTAGCAATATTGTTTACAAACAAACAATAATGGATGTTTTAGTGAAGAGCAGAGGACCTGCGTGAAGTCACATTATAGAAACGTTCGTGTTTGATATTAAATTCCTGTAAACCTGAGTCAGTCTGAAATCAGTTTCCTAGAAATGGTATCTGCATGCATCTGAATCGCAACTACAGTTCCTACTTGGGTTGACAGGTATGTTTGAGGGCGTCATTGGTATCATAGCCAATGGGGCCATTACCCTGGTGCTGTGGTACGGAGCGAAGCTGATGTATGAGGGCACGGTCAGCGCTGGAATTCTCACATGTAAGTACATGCAACCTGCGCTGTGGTTCCCAGAAACCCATGTCACTATGAGATAATCATCATCTTCACTGTATAGCAGCCCCTTTCAGTATTGAAAAAAAAATTTCTAGGGGGAACCTATTTGCTGCAAGTCAGTGTTGGTTGACCCTGGAAACATATTCATGTTTTAAGGTGGCTGGGAACTTATGTACACTGTGTGTTTTAGCATTCCTGCTATACACTCTCCAGATCGCCATTGCCTTTGCCATGCTCTCTGCTGTCTATGGAGACTTCATGCAGGTCAGTCACGTCTCTCTCACTTCAACTTGCTGAATACCATCTTTGGTGTGTAAGGATAATTACACAGGCCCTTAAGATTGGTGGTAATTATTTGGGCCCTTAAGATTCGTGGTATAATTATTTGGGCCGATAAGATTGGTTGTAATTATTTGGGCTCTTAACATTGGTTGTAATTATTTGGGCCCTTAAGATTTGTGGTAAGTATTTGGGCCCTTATAATTGGTAATTATTTGGGCCCTTAAGATTGGTACTAAAGTTTGTGGTAATTGCAGCTCTTTGGCAGATGGTGATTTTACGTCTCTCAACAATGTTGACATTGTTGGGATTCTAATGAGAATTGATGTTGGTTTTATTGTTTATGATAATAAAATATTAATATTTATTTGTGTATGTGATTTGACATGTTTTTCTATGTTGCTTCCTGAAAATTACTGTGATATGATCTATAATTGATATATTTGCCTATGGAGAGGCATATTACAGGGCTTCGGAAATCAAGTCGCCCGTTCACTTGAAATGCTGTCGGGCAAATAAAAATCAGAAATCACTGGTCTAGGTAATCTGTCGGGCGAATCAAAATGTTACCGTCTGCAATCATAATATCCCTTATAAGGCTTTATTTTCAAACACTCTGACCACTGAGTGTTACGTCATCTGCAATGCTCAATGTACTGCTACCATGTTTCTTGTTTTGAAGCAGAAACGAGGCTGGCGCCACCTTGCAGAATATTTAGAAGTAATAGTGTGTGCTTTTAGCCACAAGGTGGCACCACATTGCTATCACTACTGGCGGCTTTCGCCAGATTGTGGCCGTTTGTCATCTGTTGGCACTGTGTGGCCGTTTGTCATCTGTTGGCACTGTGTGGCCGTTTGTCATCTGTTGACACTGTGTGGCCGTTTGTCATCTGTTGGCACTGTGTGGCCGTTTGTCATCTGTTGGCACTGTGTGGCCGTTTGTCATATGTTGGCACTGTGTGGTTGTTTGTCATCTGTTGGCACTGTGTGGCCGTTTGTCATCTGTTGGCACTGTGTGACCGTTTGTCATCTGTTGGCACTTTGTGGTTGTTTGTCATCTGTTGGCACTGTGTGACCGTTTGTCATCTGTTGGCACTGTGTGGTTGTTTGTCATCTGTTGGCACTGTGTGGCCGTTTGTCATCTGTTGGCACTGTGTGGTTGTTTGTCATCTGTTGGCACTGTGTGGCCGTTTGTCATCTGTTGGCACTGTGTGGCCGTTTGTCATCTGTTGGCACTGTGTGGTTGTTTGTCATCTGTTGGCATTGTGTGGCCATTTGTCATCTGTTGGCACTTTGTGGTTGTTTGTCATCTGTTGGCACTGTGTGACCGTTTGTCATCTGTTGGCACTGTGTGGTTGTTTGTCATCTGTTGGCACTGTGTGGTTGTTTGTCATCTGTTGGCACTTTGTGGTTGTTTGTCATCTGTTGGCACTGTGTGACCGTTTGTCATCTGTTGACACTGTGTGGTTGTTTGTCATCTGTTGGCACTGTGTGGCCGTTTGTCATCTGTTGGCACTGTGTGGTTGTTTGTCATCTGTTGGCACTGTGTGGCCATTTGTCATCTGTTGGCACTGTGTGGCCGTTTGTCATCTGTTGGCACTGTGTGGTTGTTTGTCATCTGTTGGCACTGTGTGGCCATTTGTCATCTGTTGGCACTTTGTGGTTGTTTGTCATCTGTTGGCACTGTGTGACCGTTTGTCATCTGTTGGCACTGTGTGGTTGTTTGTCATCTGTTGGCACTGTGTGGCCGTTTGTCATCTGTTGGCACTGTGTGGTTGTTTGTCATCTGTTGGCAGTGTGTGGCCGTTTGTCATCTGTTGGCACTGTGTGGCCGTTTGTCATCTGTTGGCACTGTGTGGTTGTTTGTCATCTGTTGGCACTGTGTGGCCGTTTGTCATCTGTTGGCACTGTGTGGTTGTTTGTCATCTGTTGGCACTGTGTGGTTGTTTGTCATCTGTTGGCACTGTGTGGCCGTTTGTCATCTGTTGGCACTGTGTGGTTGTTTGTCATCTGTTGGCACTGTGTGGTTGTTTGTCATCTGTTGGCACTTTGTGGTTGTTTGTCATCTGTTGGCACCGTGGTTGTTTGTCATCTGTTGGCGCTGTGGTTGTTTGTCATCTGTTGGCACTGTGTGGTTGTTTGTCATCTGTTGGCACTGTGTGGTTGTTTGTCATCTGTTGGCACTGTGTGGTTGTTTGTCATCTGTTGGCACTTTGTGGTTGTTTGTCATCTGTTGGCACTGTGGTTGTTTGTCATCTGTTGGCACTGTGGTTGTTTGTCATCTGTTGGCGCTGTGGTTGTTTGTCATCTGTTGGCACTGTGTGGTTGTTTGTCATCTGTTGGCACTGTGTGGTTGTTTGTCATCTGTTGGCACTGTGTGGTTGTTTGTCATCTGTTGGCACTGTGTGGTTGTTTGTCATCTGTTGGCACTGTGTGGTTGTTTGTCATCTGTTGACACTGTGTGGTTGTTTGTCATCTGTTGACACTGTGTGGTTGTTTATCATTTGTTGGCACTGTGGTTGTTTGTCATCTGTTGGCACTGTGTGGTTGTTTGTCATCTGTTGGCACTGTGTGGCCATTTGTCATCTGTTGGCACTGTGTGGTTGTTTGTCATCTGTTGGCACTGTGTGGCCATTTGTCATCTGTTGGCACTGTGTGGTTGTTTGTCATCTGTTGGCACTGTGGTTGTTTGTCATCTGTTGGCACTGTGTGGTTGTTTGTCATCTGTTGGCACTGTGTGGCCGTTTGTCATCTGTTGGCACTGTGTGGTTGTTTGTCATCTGTTGGCACTTTGTGGTTGTTTGTCATCTGTTGGCAATTTGTGGTTGTTTGTCATCTGTTGGCACTGTGGTTGTTTGTCATCTGTTGGCACTGTGTGGTTGTTTGTCATCTGTTGGCACTGTGTGGCCATTTGTCATCTGTTGACACTGTGTGGTTGTTTATCATCTGTTGGCACTGTGGTTGTTTGTCATCTGTTGGCACTGTGTGGTTGTTTGTCATCTGTTGGCACTTTGTGGTTGTTTATCATCTGTTGGCACTTTGGGGTTGTTTATCATCCATTGGCACTTTGTGGTTGTTTGTCATCTGTTGGCGCTGTGTGGTTGTTTGTCATCTGTTGGCACTGTGTGGCCATTTGTCATCTGTTGGCACTGTGTGGCCATTTGTCATCTGTTGGCACTGTGTGGCCGTTTGTCATCTGTTGGCACTGTGTGGTTGTTTGTCATCTGTTGGCACTTTGTGGTTGTTTGTCATCTGTTGGCAATTTGTGGTTGTTTGTCATCTGTTGGCACTTTGTGGTTGTTTATCATCTGTTGGCACTTTGGGGTTGTTTATCATCCATTGGCACTTTGTGGTTGTTTGTCATCTGTTGGCGCTGTGTGGTTGTTTGTCATCTGTTGGCGCTGTGTGGTTGTTTATCATCTGTTGGCACTTTGTGGTTGTTTGTCATCTGTTGGCACTTTGTGGTTGTTTGTCATCTGTTGGCACTTTGTGGTTGTTTGTCATCTGTTGGCACTTTGTGGTTGTTTGTCATCTGTTGGTGCTGTGTGGTTGTTTGTCATCTGTTGGCGCTGTGTGGTTGTTTATCATCTGTTGGCACTTTGTGGTTGTTTGTCATCTGTTGGCACTTTGTGGTTGTTTGTCATCTGTTGGCACTTTGTGGTTGTTTATCATCCATTGGCACTTTGTGGTTGTTTGTCATCTGTTGGCACTGTGTGGTTGTTTGTCATCTGTTGGCACTGTGTGGTTGTTTGTCATCTGTTGGCACTGTGTGGTTGTTTGTCATCTGTTGGCACTGTGTGGTTGTTTGTCATCTGTTGGCACTTTGTGGTTGTTTGTCATCTGTTGGCACTTTGTGGTTGTTTGTCACCCATTGGCACTTTGTTGTTGTTACAGCGAGAACAGTTGGTGGGACAGGTTGCTCTGGTAGATGTATGCTGTCCTAATAATGCTCTCCTAGTAATGTCGTATATAAACCTGGTTGCTAAGGCTCATGTATGTATGCTCTCCTAGTAATGTCGTATATAAACCTGGTTGCTAAGGCTCATGTATGTATGCTCTCCTAGTAATGTCGTATATAAACCTGGTTGCTAAGGCTCATGTATGTATGCTCTCCTAGTAATGTCGTATATAAATCTGGTTGCTAAGGCGAAGCTTGATGGAGGTCACGCTCATGATTAGGATTGTGACACCAGACTCTGGATGTGACAGTGGGTTGGTTGACTTGCAGGCGGTGGGTGCCTCCTTCAGGATCTTTGACCTGTTGGACCGTCAGCCAGAAGTACCTGTCGACGGAGGTCTCAGCTCCGACAGTATGAATGGGGGTAAGATACAATTACAGTGTTTTTATTTTGTATTTCCAAACATCAATTTGACTTGCTGCTAAGGTAATCATGTATGCATATTCAGTTGTGAGTGGTTAAGCAAAACTCAAGTGCATTGGGTTTGTCATTTGATATATATATATATATATATTACTGTTGTAAATCATCTGCAGATTTATGTTTTAAGGTCGTGTATGAGAATCAATGGCTGCACATATTAATGAGGATGGCATAATAAATTGATTCCACTCAAGTTTGTGTGTGCATAGGCCATTTGTTTTACCACTGACTACTAGTTACACAAGTAACAACTGTACTAGTTACACAAGTAACAACTGTACTAGTTACACAAGTAACAACCGTACTAGTTACACATGTAACAACTATACTAGTTACGCAAGTAACAACCATTACACAAGTTACAATTGTGCTACATATGCAATTAACAACCGTGCTAGTTAAACAAGTAAAAACCGTGCTAGTTACGCAAGTAACAACCATACTAGTTACACAAGTAACAACCATACTAGTTACACAAGTAACAACCGTACTACTTACACAAGTAACAACCATTACACAAGTTACAATTGTGCTACATATGCAATTAACAACCGTGCTAGTTAAACAACTAAAAAACCGTGCTAGTTACGCAAGTAACAACCATACTAGTTACGCAAGTAACAACCGTACTAGTTACGCAAGTAACAACCATTACACAAGTTACAATTGTGCTACATATGCAATTAACAACCGTGCTAGTTAAACAACTAAAAACCATGCTAGTTACGCAAGTAACAACCATACTAGTTACGCAAGTAACAACCATGCTAGTTACACAAGTAACAACCATGTTAGTTACGCAAGTAACAACCGTGCTAGTTACGCAAGTAATGACCATGCTAGTTACGCAAGTAATGACCGTGCTAGTTACCCAAGTAACAACCATGCTAGTTACCCAAGTAACGACCGTGTTAGTTACGCAAGTAACAACCGTGCTAGTTACGCAAGTAATGACCATGCTAGTTACGCAAGTAATGACCGTGCTAGTTACCCAAGTAATGACCGTGCTAGTTACCCAAGTAACGACCGTGCTAGTTACCCAAGTAATGACCGTGCTAGTTACCCAAGTAATGACCGTGCTAGTTACCCAAGTAACGACCATGCTAGTTATGCAAGTAACTACTGTGCTAGTTACGCTAGTAACAAATGGCTAGTTACACAAGTAACAACTATCAGTTATTTGATGCATCAAAGTTTGATTCTGTTATTTCTTTACTACAACAATAATGATCTTGTATACTGCAGCACCTGATTATGTATTTTTCTATGTCTGCTTAATATGGGCCTCATATTCACATGTACAATGTATAATGATGTTGTTTGCTGGTAATTGCTGGTAATTGCTGGTAATTGCTGGTAATTGCTGGTACCAGTTATCTTTAGATACATCAGTGTTCAACCTAACAGCTGATAAATCAATTAAGATTCCCAGCTCAATTAAAAATATTTCCATTATATGCCTCCCTGATTAATATATCAGTTGAAATAACAACTAAGATGTTACTTCCTGGTGTAATAGTAAATACAGGTTAACAGAACTTGATGTTTTGCAGAGATTAAGTTTGAAAATGTCAGATTCACCTATCCATCGCGGCCAGACTCAGAAGTACTCAAGGTAGGAGACTTTTCATTCTAACTCAGTCACATATCATTATAATATCCTTTGATCAGTCTTATCAACCATATCTTTTCGCCCTACCAATTGTTAATAGCCTTTGATCAGTCTCAACTGCCGTATCTTTTCTCCCTACCAATTATTAATAGCCTTTGATCAGTCTCATCTGCTGTATCTTTTCTCCCTACCAATTATTAATAGCCTTTGATCAGTCTCATCTGTCATATCTTTTCTCCCTACTAAGTATTAATAACCTTTGATCAGTCTAATCTGCCGTATCTTTTCTCCCTACCAATTATTAATAGCCTTTGATCAGTCTCATCTGCTGTATCTTTTCTCCCTACCAATTATTAATAGCCTTTGATCAGTCTCATCTGCCATATCTTTTCTCCCTACTAAGTATTAATAACCTTTGATCAGTCTAATCTGCCGTATCTTTTCTCCCTACCAATTATTAATAGCCTTTGATCAGTCTAATCTGCCGTATCTTTTCTCCCTACCAATTATTAATAGCCTTTGATCAGTCTAATCTGCCGTATCTTTTCTCCCTACCAATTATTAATACCCTTTGATCAGTCTAATCTGCCGTATCTTTTCTCCCTACCAATTATTAATAGCCTTTGATCAGTCTCATCTACCGTATCTTTTCTCCCTACCAATTATTAATAGCCTTTGATCAGTCTCATCTGCCATATCTTTTCTCCCTACCAATTATTAATAGCTTTTGATCAGTCTAATCTGCCGTATCTTTTCTCCCTACCAATTATTAATAGCCTTTGATCAGTCTCATCTGCTATATCTTTTCTCCCTGCCAATTATTAATAGCCTTTGATCAGTCTAATCTGCCGTATCTTTTCTCCCTACCAATTATTAATACCCTTTGATCAGTCTAATCTGCCGTATCTTTTCTCCCTACCAATTATTAATACCCTTTGATCAGTCTAATCTGCCGTATCTTTTCTCCCTACCAATTATTAATACCCTTTGATCAGTCTAATCTGCCGTATTTTTTCTCCTTACCCGTTATTCCTACACCTTTGTTTGGTATTGCTCATTTGATTGAATTATTATTATATTTTATTATTAAAAAGTATTAAAATATTAGTATTTTCTGAATAACCATTATACTTTTTTAAACAAATTTAAATTCTTTTTGGTAAGATAACTAACCACTGAGAAAACATATTAGTTGTCACTGAAAGAATAAGAAATAATCTTACAAATTCATTGATTCGAACATCATTTTTTTCTTTCATCATTCCTAGAATATTAGGAATTAATTGTTGATACTTTAGTTAATATTGTCATTGGTAATTAATGGGTTTCTAAATGCTAGCATGAAGATTTTAATTTATACGCAACAATCCAGTGATTGTTTGCTCCGTGTTATGTGTAGTAAAACAGTATCCTACAGATACTTTGTGTTTCAGGGAGTGTCCTTCTCTGTGTCATGTAATAAAACAGTATCCTACAGGTACTTTGTGTTTCAGAGAGTGGCCTTCTCCATGTCATGTAATAAAACAGTATCCTACAGCTACTTTGTGTTTCAGAGAGCGTCCTTCTCTGTGTCATGTAATAAAACTGTATCCTACAGATACTTTGTGTTTCAGGGAGTGTCCTTCTCCATGTCATGTAATAAAACAGTATCCTACAAGTACTTTGTGTTTCAGGGAGTGTCCTTCTCCGTGTCATGTAATAAAACAGTTTCCAACAGGTACTTTGTGTTTCTGAGAGTGTCCTTCTCCATGTCATGTAATAAAACAGTATCCTACAAGTACTTTGTGTTTCAGGGAGTGTCCTTCTCTGTGTCATGTAATAAAACAGTATCGTACAGATACTTTGCGTTTCAGGGAGTGTCCTTCTCCGTGTCATGTAATAAAACAGTTTCCAACAGGTACTTTGTGTTTCCGAGAGTGTCCTTCTCTGTGTCATGTAATAAAACAGTATCCTACAAGTAGTTTGTGTTTCAGAGAGTGTCCTTCTCTGTGTCATGTAATAAAACAGTATCCTACAAGTACTTTGTGTTTCAGGGAGTGTCCTTCTCTGTGTCATGTAATAAAACAGTATCATACAGATACTTTGTGTTTCAGAGAGTGTCCTTCTCTGTGTCATGTGTAATAAAACTGTATCCTACAGTTACTTTGCGTTTCAGAGAGTGTCCTTCTCTGTGTCATGTAATAAAACAGTATCCTACAGATACTTTGTGTTTCAGAGAGTGTCCTTCTCTGTGTCATGTAATAAAACAGTATCCAACAGGTACTTTGTGTTTCAGAGAGTGTCCTTCTCTGTGTTGTTTGCAACAAAACAGTGTCTTATAGATACTTTGTGTTTCAGGGAGTATCCTTCTCCGTGTCATCTGGGAGTGTCGTAGCGCTGGTCGGGCCCTCTGGAGGAGGAAAGTCTACCATTGTCAGCTTAATCGAGAGGTTTTATGACCCATCATTTGGCCGGATACTTCTGGGTAATTCATTAACTCTCTACTGATTATCACAAGATTTAACAAGATTGTCATCCAAAGCAATGGCCCAGATGGCAAGTGGACAAGGAAGCCATTGGCTTATTGAGAGTCCAACAATGTTTAATCTGTTAGTAACCTGCCCTCCTGAGATATGTGTCAACCTTGTTTTTAAACATATTCATGCTGCTAGCAGTTACACAATCTGTAGATAATTTGTCCCATTCATTGATTATCCTCTGTGATCACTGATGCTTTCTACAAGAACGTGGTAAATTTATCAATCTTAATTGCAACAATTTGTAAAAATAGAAAAGCTTTGTGAATCCCTGACAACAATCATGAGGAATTTTCAGGCCAGTATCACAGGAGTGAAAGATTTGTTGAATCAGAGTAATGTCCGTGCTCCTGTACGTGCTCCTGTACGTGCTCCTGTCCGTGCTCCTGTCCGTGCTCCTGTCCGTGCTCCTGTACATGCTCCTGTACATGCTCCTGTCCGTGCTCCTGTACGTTCTCCTGTACGTGCTCCTGTCCGTGCTCCTGTACGTGCTCCTGTCCGTGCTCCTGTACGTGCTCCTGTACGTGCTCCTGTACGTGCTCCTGTACGTGCTCCTGTACGTGCTCCTGTACGTGCTCCTGTACGTGCTCCTGTACGTTCTCCTGTACGTGCTCCTGTCCGTGCTCCTGTACGTGCTCCTGTACGTTCTCCTGTACGTGCTCCTGTACGTTCTCCTGTCCGTGCTCCTGTACGTGCTCCTGTCCGTGCTCCTGTACGTGCTCCTGTACGTTCTCCTGTACGTGCTCCTGTCCGTGCTCCTGTACGTGCTCCTGTACGTTCTCCTGTCCGTGCTCCTGTACGTTCTCCTGTACGTGCTCCTGTCCGTGCTCCTGTACGTGCTCCTGTACGTTCTCCTGTACGTGCTCCTGTACGTTCTCCTGTACGTGCTCCTGTCCGTGCTCCTGTACGTGCTCCTGTACGTGCTCCTGTCCGTGCTCCTGTACGTTCTCCTGTCCGTGCTCCTGTACGTTCTCCTGTACGTGCTCCTGTCCGTGCTCCTGTCCGTGCTCCTGTACGTGCTCCTGTACGTGCTCCTGTCCGTGCTCCTGTACGTTCTCCTGTACGTGCTCCTGTCCGTGCTCCTGTCCGTGCTCCTGTATGTGCTCCTGTACGTGCTCCTGTCCGTGCTCCTGTACGTGCTCCTGTACGTTCTCCTGTCCGTGCTCCTGTACGTTCTCCTGTACGTGCTCCTGTCCGTGCTCCTGTACGTGCTCCTGTCCGTGCTCCTGTACGTGCTCCTGTACGTGCTCCTGTCCGTGCTCCTGTCCGTGCTCCTTTATTATTTACGTGGTGTGGAAATATCTGATGTCATACATAATCTATTATCTACTGGATCACTGACATTGAGAGGACCACAGTTCCAGGCCACCTACTGCCATTTTGAAACTGGCAATTTCATTCACCAAACTATGCCTCCGTTCACTTGGCTGTATAAATGAGTCAGTAGATAATGGTGGAATTCCAGTGATGGAATTATAAGAACAAACAGCTTTCATGAGCAATTGCAGAGTGGCTGGATGTTGAAATGGTGTTTGCTTGAACAGGTCTGCTGAGGTAAAGTGTAATGTGCTCTGAGGAATGTTGGAGAGACTCTGTAGAAACTGAATGCTTTGCTATGGTTTGCCAGGTGGTCAGGACATAAGGACATTAGACCCTCAGTGGTTCCGCAGGAAGATTTCTATGGTGAGTCAGGAGCCGACCCTGTTTGCCTGCTCCATCAAAGACAACATCGCATATGGCCGAGATGGGTCTTCTGAGGAGGTCAGTTGTTACAATGTTCATCTTTCAAGCAAGACATCTCTGAAAAAATGCAATTTTCTTTGTAAGCAAAATATAAATTGTGATGGCGTAAAATTTAAATCATCAAATCAATGATTGAGCCAATTAAAGGTTGTTCCTCAAGTCAATTGAGTCGATTAAAGGTCGTTCTTCGAGTAAAGTGTTTCACTCGTCTCGCTTTAGAATCATTTCGCAAAGAATCAAGTCTATTTAGTATCCACTATGACAGGCCAGCTTTAGTATCCACTATGACAGGCCAGCTCTAGTATCCACTATGACAGGCCAGTTCTAGTATCCACTATGACAGGCCAGTTCTTGTATCCACTATGACAGGCAAGCTCTAGTATCCACTGTGACAGGCCAGCTCTAGTATCCACTATGACAGGCCACCTCTAGTATCCACTGTGACAGGCCACCACTAATATCCACTGTGACAGGCCACCACTAATGTCCACTGTGACTGGCCACCACTATTTAGTATCCACTATGACAGGCCAGCTTTAGTATCCACTATGACAGGCCAGCTCTAGTATCCACTATGACAGGCCAGTTCTAGTATCCACTATGACAGGCCAGTTCTAGTATCCACTATGACAGGCCAGTTCTTGTATCCACTATGACAGGCCAGCTCTAGTATCCACTATGACAGGCCAGTTCTAGTATCCACTATGACAGGCCACCTCTAGTGTCTACTGTGACAGGCCACCACTAGTGTCCACTTTGACAGGCAACCACTAGTGTCCACTGTGACAGGCCAGCTCTAGTGTCCACTGTGACAGGCCAGCTCTACTGTCCACTGTAACAGGCCAGTTCTAGTATCCACTATGACAGGCCACCTCTAGTGTCTACTGTGACAGGCCACCACTAGTGTCCACTTTGACAGGCAACCACTAGTGTCCACTGTGACAGGCCAGCTCTAGTGTCCACTGTGACAGGCCAGCTCTACTGTCCACTGTAACAGGCCAGTTCTAGTATCCACTATGACAGGCCAACTCTAATATCCACCATGACAGGCCAGTTTGTTTAGTTTTTGAGAAATCATTGGAGAAGCTATTTGTGGGTGATGGAGACTGCCTGGCAGGTCAGTGGTTGAATGTTGTGGGTGATGGAGACTGCCTGACAGGTCAGTGGTTGAATGTTGTGAGTGATGGAGACTGCCTGGCAGGTCAGTGGTTGGATGTTGTGGGTGATGGAGACTGCCTGGCAGGTCAGCGGTTGAATGTTGTGGGTGATGGAGACTGCCTGGCAGGTCAGTGGTTGAATGTTGTGGGTGATGGAGACTGCCTGGCAGGTCAGTGGTTCACTGTTCACTGTTGTAGGTGATGGAGACTGCCAAGCAAGCGAACGCTCATTGTTTTATTGAGACGTTTGAGGAGAGTTATGACACCCTGGTGGGGGAACGGGGCGTGAGGCTGTCGGGAGGGCAGAAACAGAGGGTGGCCATTGCCAGAGCCCTGTTCATGGATCCTGCCATTCTCCTGCTGGACGAGGTACCCTCTTTCTGTCTCTTCATGTTTCTTCCTGCATCACTCAACACATGCCAACTGGCTGCTTTCTATGTTGTAATTACAACCTGCTTTTACAATATCCTTCCAGAATATCACACCCAGCCAACCTTCTGCTCATATTACTACAGGGGTAATAACCCTTGGAGATTTACATTTTAGAAAATAAACTTAGTTTGCCGATATATGCAAGTTACATGCTATCTGATGTACAAATGTATGCACGCATGCACGCACGCACGCACGCACGCACGCACGCACGCACGCACGCACGCACGCATGCACGCACACACACATACGCATACAAGATGTAAAATGTTTTGTTAATAACTGACAGATATTTCGTGCATCCGTGCAGAATCAAAGTGTAATACTACATTTATCAAAGAATTGTTGTTTGATCAATGCTCTTGCTAAAGCCAGTGTGATTGGTTGAATCAGTCACAGAGACAAGGTACGTCTGCTGTGAGACACTAACAAGTCGAGCCCACACTTCACAGTGCAACCTTTAGCAGAACTCATTTGGCTGTGACAATGTCTGCTGTGACAACGTCTGCTGCGAGACACTAACAAGTCGAGCCCACACTTCACAGTGCGACCTTTAGCAGAACTCATTTGGCTGTAACAATGTTGTAGGCAACTAGTGCACTGGATGCAGAAAGTGAACATCTGGTGCAGGAGGCAATAGAGAGAGCGATGGAGAACAGGACGGTGATTGTCATCGCTCACCGACTGTCCACGGTCAGGAATGCATCTAAGGTCAGTCGCAGCAGTCCTATTACATTTTATCGTGTACGGCTGGAGTTAATTGTTCTTATATTGTTGAGATGACGTTGAGATGACAGTGTCCCAGTGTGTCCCAGTGTGTTGCGGTGTGTCCCGGTGTGTCCCAGTGTGTCGCGGTTGGCCCTGCATACAGGTGTGTCGGCCCCGCATACAGGTGGGAGTTTGTAGGTTGGCCCCACATACAGGTGGGAGTTTGTAGGTTGGCCCCACATACAGGTGGGAGTTTGTAGGTTGGTCCCGCATACAGGTGGGAGTTTGTAGGTTGGCCCCACGTACAGGTGGGAGTTGGTAGGTTGGCCCTGCATACAGGTGGGAGTTGGTAGGTTAGCCCCATATACAGGTGGGAGTTTGTAGGTTGGCCCCACATACAGGTGAGAGTGGGTAGGTTGGCCCTGCATACAGGTGGGAGTTGGTAGGTTGGCCCCACATACAGGTGGGAGTTTGTAGGTTGGCCCCACATACAGGTGAGAGTTGGTAGGTTGGCCCTGCATACAGGTGGGAGTTGGTAGGTTGGCCCCGCATACAGGTGAGAGTGGGTAGGTTGGCCCCACACACAGGTGGGAGTTGGTAGGTTGGCCCCACATACAGGTGAGAGTTGGTAGGTTGGCTCTGCATACAGGTGGGAGTTTGTAGGTTGGCCCCACATACAGGTGAGAGTTTGTAGGTTGGCCCTGCATACAGGTGGGAGTTTGTAGGTTGGCCCCACATACAGGTGGGAGTTTGTAGGTTGGCCCTGCATACAGGTGGGAGTTTGTAGGTTGGCCCCACATACAGGTGAGAGTTTGTAGGTTGGCCCCACATACAGGTGGGAGTTTGTAGGTTGGCCCCACATACAGGTGAGAGTTTGTAGGTTGGCCCCACATACAGGTGGGAGTTTGTAAGTTGGCCCTGCATACAGGTGGGAGTTTGTAGGTTGGCCCCACATACAGGTGGGAGTTTGTAAGTTGGCCCCACATACAGGTGAGAGTTTGTAGGTTGGCCCCACATACAGGTGGGAGTTTGTAGGTTGGCCCTGCATACAGGTGGGAGTTTGTAGGTTGGCCCTGCATACAGGTGGGAGTTTGTAGGTTGGCCCTGCATACAGGTGGGAGTTTGTAGGTTGGCCCCACATACAGGTGAGAGTTTGTAGGTTGGCCCTGCATACAGGTGGGAGTTTGTAGGTTGGCCCCACATACAGGTGGGAGTTTGTAGGTTGGCCCCACATACAGGTGAGAGTTTGTAGGTTGGCCCTGCATACAGGTGGGAGTTTGTAGGTTGGCCCTGCATACAGGTGGGAGTTGGTAGGTTGGCCCCGCATACAGGTGGGAGTTTGTAGGTTGGCCCTGCATACAGGTGGGAGTTTGTAGGTTGGCCCTGCATACAGGTGGGTGTTGGTAGGTTGGCCCCACTTACAGGTGGGAGTTGGTAGGTTGGCCCTGCATACAGGTGGGAGTTGGTAGGTTGGCCCCGCATACAGGTGGGAGTTGGTAGGTTGGCCCCACATACAGGTGGGAGTTTGTAGGTTGGCCCTGCATACAGGTGGGAGTTTGTAGGTTGGCCCTGCATACAGGTGGGAGTTTGTAGGTTGGCCCTGCATACAGGTGGGAGTTTGTAGGTTGGCCCCGCATACAGGTGGGAGTTGGTAGGTTGGCCCCACATACAGGTGAGAGTTGGGAGATTGAGACCGCTGCCACACCCATCACACATGTTTGATGTGGCGTAGTTGGTGAAGACCTTCCACTACTTGCAGGTGCTGGTGATAGACAAGGGCCAGATAGTGGAAGCAGGGACTCATGACCAACTACTCACCATGGACGGCGTCTACAAGAGATTAGTCCTGCGTCAACTCATGGCAGGCTCTGGCAGTGGCATCGACATCGACGCAGCATTGAAACCACCCGACACAGAGCTTTAAAACTGAGCCATTACATCATCATCCTCTTATCACTTTCACACATTTATACCGTTCTGTGTAACTGGGTAAGTCTTTAGTTGTACACATCTTGCACAAAACTGCCACATTCAGGGTTGTTGTCCACCGTTGTTACAGGTAACGGGAAGGGTCGGAAACAATCACATTTTATCTGCACTCTGCTTCTATAACTTGTAGGCATCCTACGAACACCATGTTGGAACGAATGGTTACTAGAACAAAGTGAGTTGTGATAAAAGACAACATACATATCATTATAATACCACCAGTTTTATCTGGCGTTCAACGAGTCTGTCCATTCCATTAAAAAGGTATTTATATCCAAGATCGTGCATTTAACAACATTTGACTGTGTAGTAGTTGCTAACGTGCCCTGTGTTTAGTAGTTGCTAACATGCTGTGTTTAGTAGTTGCAAACATGCCCTGTGTTTAGTAGTTGCTAACATTCCGTGTTTAGTAGTTGCTAACATGCCGTGTTTAGTAGTTGCTAACATGCCGTGTTTAGTAGTTGCTAACATGCCCTGCACAACAAGTCTCACTCATGCATCAGTGGCAGGTCAAATGAAAATGTTTCATGAGCCTGTGTGTTCACGGCTGTCTTGTACACCTGGGGGTAGCCCTTAGCTAGTCCTCAAGACTGGCATATGTCTGATGAAGACGGGTAAAATAAAAAACCAATAATGGCTGTCATGGGTGCGGCTTCCACAGAGTCTTTTGTGTGCTTCAAGTTACTCATTTTAGAAAGTTCAATACTGGAGAAAATGTATTTCTGTCTAAGGGCCTGCCTGAGTGGTGTGGCAGGGCCTGCTTGAATGGTGTGGCAGGGCCTGCTTGAGTGGTATGGCAGGGCCTGCCTGAATTGTGTGGCAGGGCCTGCCTGAGTGGTATGGCAGGGCCTGCCTGAGTGGTGTGGCAGGGCCTGCTTGAGTGGTGTGGCAGGAACTGGGAGATGGCCTAAAAATAGGTGGGAAGTGGAAGGTCGAGACCCCTGACACACCCCCTCACACCAAGGTGGTTTTTAACTCTAACAAATGCATGTTGTATGGTCATGGTGTCTTTTTGGTGTGTAACATACTTCAATACAATATTTGACAAAACTGGATGCTTACTGGGTTATCTGGCTGATGTACGCATTGTTAATGTCTTCAATTGTGTATATACATCTGGCTGATGTACGCATTGTTAGTGTCTTAATGTGTATATACCCAGTAATAGAATATACCTCTCGATGATGTACACACTTTTAATGTATTCATGTGTGTATATACATCTGGTTCATGTACACATTGTTAATGTCTTCATGTGTGTATATATACATATACATTTAGCTCATGTACACGTTTAATGTACTGATGCATAAATGAGGCATTTATCTGCAAAATCAGTTTATTGCATGTTGTTAAGTGATAGATAGAAAAACTGTTATTTGATCTGTCACTAATGTGGCATACAAGTGATACAACGCATTTTGCCACAAAACTCTCCCTATCAACATAATGGCAGCACAAAACCAGTTTTAACTAATTTTTTTGAATTTGGTGTTTACCATGTTTTGTTGACGAGTGCCTCATATATACGTCTAACTTATACACACTATTAATGTATGTGTGTGTTGCTATGGTAACATGGAACTGTTTCTTAAGTAAATGGTATAGCAACTTCAATAAATATTTATGCCAGTACTCACATCATTGTTATATTTGAGACGTTCCGATGTTGCAGCTGGTTGTCTTATATGTTGCAGCTGGTTGTCTTATATGTTGTAGCTGGTTGTCTTATATGTTGCAGCTGGTTGTCTTATATGTTGTAGCTGGTTGTCTTATATGTTGTAGCTGGTTGTCTTATATGTTGCAGCTGGTTGTCTTATATGTTGCAGCTGGTTGTCTTATATGTTGCAGCTGGTTGTCTTATATGTTGCAGCTGGTTGTCTTATATGTTGCAGCTGGTTGTCTTATATGTTGCAGCTGGTTGTCTTATATGTTGCAGCTGGTTGTCTTATATGTTGCAGCTGGTTGTCTTATATGTTGTAGCTGGTTGTCTTATATGTTGTAGCTGGTTGTCTTATATGTTGTAGCTGGTTGTCTTATATGTTGCAGCTGGTTGTCTTATATGTTGCAGCTGGTTGTCTTATATGTTGTAGCTGGTTGTCTTATATGTTGCAGCTGGTTGTCTTATATGTTGTAGCTGGTTGTCTTATATGTTGTAGCTGGTTGTCTTATATGTTGCAGCTGGTTGTCTTATATGTTGCAGCTGGTTGTCTTATATGTTGTAGCTGGTTGTCTTATATGTTGCAGCTGGTTGTCTTATATGTTGTAGCTGGTTGTCTTATATGTTGTAGCTGGTTGTCTTATATGTTGCAGCTGGTTGTCTTATATGTTGTAGCTGGTTGTCTTATATGTTGCAGCTGGTTGTCTTATATGTTGCAGCTGGTTGTCTTATATGTTGTAGCTGGTTGTCTTATATGTTGCAGCTGGTTGTCTTATATGTTGTAGCTGGTTGTCTTATATGTTGCAGCTGGTTGTCTTATATGTTGCAGCTGGTTGTCTTATATGTTGTAGCTGGTTGTCTTATATGTTGCAGCTGGTTGTCTTATATGTTGCAGCTGGTTGTCTTATATGTTGCAGCTGGTTGTCTTATATGTTGTAGCTGGTTGTCTTATATGTTGTAGCTGGTTGTCTTATATGTTGCAGCTGGTTGTCTTATATGTTGTAGCTGGTTGTCTTATATGTTGCAGCTGGTTGTCTTATATGTTGCAGCTGGTTGTCTTATATGTTGTAGCTGGTTGTCTTATATGTTGTAGCTGGTTGTCTTATATGTTGCAGCTGGTTGTCTTATATGTTGCAGCTGGTTGTCTTATATGTTGTAGCTGGTTGTCTTATATGTTGTAGCTGGTTGTCTTATATGCAAGTGTAATACTCAACTTTAACAGACGACAGAGGAAGTATAGTAGTCAACTTTAACAGCCGACATAGAGCAAGTTGTTTACGTACAAGAGTAAAGTACCCTTACCTTCCCATAATTCACAGCAATATATCATTTCAGTTATACATAGTCATAACATATTTACAAATCAAATGTCAGTAAAACATTACATAAATGTACAACAAAACCTAGTACAGATAACAACACAGGGACTGAGAATATCATTTAGTAAGCATAATGGTTCGTCTTTTAAAGACAACTATTTGGTGACGTTTTCAAGAGCAAATTCCAGATTGCTGGATATCGATACCAACTGCAAGAAGCATTGCACGACAGAACTGAAAGAACTCTAGCCCCTCACAAACATCATGGCAGACGTCTCTTGCAAGCATCATGGCAGACGTCTCTTGCAAGCATGATTGCAGACGTCTCTTGCAAGCATCATGGCAGACGTCTCTTGCAAGCATCATGGCAGACGTCTCTTGCAAGCATCATGGCAGACGTCTCTTGCAAGCATCATGGCAGACGTCTCTTGCTAGCATCATGGTAGACGTCTCTTGCAAGCATCATGGTAGACGTCTCTTGCTAGCATCATGGCAGACGTCTCTTGCTAGCATCATGGCAGACGTCTCTTGCAAGCATGATTGCAGACGTCTCTTGCAAGCATCATGGCAGACGTCTCTTGCAAGCATCATGGCAGACGTCTCTTGCTAGCATCATGGTAGACGTCTCTTGCAAGCATCATGGTAGACGTCTCTTGCTAGCATCATGGCAGACGTCTCTTGCTAGCATCATGGCAGACATCTCTTGCAAGCATGATTGCAGACGTCTCTTGCAAGCATCATGGCAGACGTCTCTTGCAAGCATCATGGCAGACGTCTCTTGCAAGCATCATGGCAGACGTCTCTTGCTAGCATCATGGCAGACGTCTCTTGCTAGTATCATGGCAGACGTCTCTTGCAAGCATCATGGCAGACGTCTCTTGCAAGCATCATGGCAGACGTCTCTTGCAAGCATGATTGCAGACGTCTCTTGCAAGCATCATGGCAGACGTCTCTTGCAAGCATCACGGCAGACGTCTCTTGCAAGCATCATGGCAGACGTCTCTTGCGAGCATGATTGCAGACGTCTCTTGCAAGCATCATGGCAGACGTCTCTTGCAAGCATGATTGCAGACGTCTCTTGCAAGCATCATGGCACACGTCTCTTGCAAGCATCATGGCAGATGTCTCTTGCAAGCATCATGGCAGACGTCTCTTGCAAGCATCACGGCAGACGTCTCTTGCAAGCATCACGGCAGACGTCTCTTGCAAGCATGATTGCAGACGTCTCTTGCAAGCATCATGGCAGACGTCTTTTGCAAGCATCATGGCAGACGTCTCTTGCAAGCATAATGGCAGACGTCTCTTGCAAGCATCACGGCAGACGTCTCTTGCAAGCATCATGGCAGACGTCTCTTGTAAGCATCATGGCAGACATCTCTTGCAAGCATCATGGCAGACGTCTCTTGCAAGCATCACGGCAGACGTCTCGCAAGCATCATGGCAGACGTCTCTTGCAAGCATCATGGCAGACGTCTCTTGCTAGCATCAAGGCAGACGTCTCTTGCAAGCATCATGGCAGACGTCTCTTGCAAGCATGATTGCAGACGTCTCTTTCTAGCATCATAGCAGACGTCTCTTGCAAGCATGATTGCAGACGTCTCTTTCTAGCATCATAGCAGACGTCTCTTGCAAGCATGATTGCAGACGTCTCTTGCAAGCATCATGGCAGACGTCTCTTGCAAGCATGATTGCAGACATCTCTTGCTAGCATCATAGCAGACGTCTCTTGCAAGCATGATTGCAGACGTCTCTTGCAAGCATCATGGCAGACGTCTCTTGCAAGCATCAAGGCAGACGTCTCTTGCAAGCATCATGGCAGACGTCTCTTGCAAGCATCATGGCAGACGTCTCTTGCAAGCATCAGGGCAGATGTCTCTTGCAAGCATGATTGCAGACGTCTCTTGTAAGCATCATGGCAGACGTCTCTTGCAAGCATCATGGCAGACGTCTCTTGCAAGCATGTTTGCAGACGTCTCTTACAAGCATGATTGCAGACGTCTCTTGCAAGCATGTTTGCAGACGTCTCTTACAAGCATGATTGCAGACGTCTCTTGCAAGCATTATGGCAGACGTCTCTTGCAAGCATCATGGCAGACATCTCTTGCAAGCATCATGGCAGACGTCTCTTGCAAGCATCATGGCAGACGTCTCTTGCAAGCATGATTGCAGATGTCTCTTGTAAGCATGATTGCAGACGTCTCTTGCAAGCATCATGGCAGACGTCTCTTGCTAGCATCAAGGCAGACGTCTCTTGCAAGCATCATGGCAGACGTCTCTTGCAAGCATGATTGCAGACGTCTCTTTCTAGCATCATAGCAGACGTCTCTTGCAAGCATCATGGCAGACGTCTCTTGCAAGCATGATTGCAGACGTCTCTTGCTAGCATCATAGCAGACGTCTCTTGCAAGCATCATGGCAGACGTCTCTTGCTAGCATCATAGCAGACGTCTCTTGCAAGCATGATTGCAGACGTCTCTTGCAAGCATGATTGCAGACGTCTCTTGCAAGCATCATGGCAGACGTCTCTTGCAAGCATCATGGCAGACGTCTCTTGCAAGCATCATGGCAGACGTCTCTTGCAAGCATCAAGGCAGACGTCTCTTGCAAGCATCATGGCAGACGTCTCTTGCAAGCATCATGGCAGACGTCTCTTGCAAGCATCAGGGCAGATGTCTCTTGCAAGCATGATTGCAGACGTCTCTTGTAAGCATCATGGCAGACGTCTCTTGCAAGCATGTTTGCAGACGTCTCTTACAAGCATGATTGCAGACGTCTCTTGCAAGCATTATGGCAGACGTCTCTTGCAAGCATCATGGCAGACATCTCTTGCAAGCATCATGGCAGACGTCTCTTGCAAGCATCATGGCAGACGTCTCTTGCAAGCATGATTGCAGATGTCTCTTGTAAGCATGATTGCAGACGTCTCTTGCAAGCATGATTGCAGACGTCTCTTGTAAGCATCATGGCAGACGTCTTGCAAGCATCATGGCAGACGTCTCTTGCAAGCATCATGGCAGACGTCTCTTGCAAGCATGATTGCAGACGTCTCTTGCAAGCATGATTGCAGACGTCTCTTGCTAGCATCATGGCAGACGTCTCTTGCAAGCATCATGGCAGACGTCTCTTGCAAGCATCATGGCAGACGTCTCTTGCAAGCATCATGGCAGACGTCTCTTGCAAGCATCATGGCAGACGTCTCTTGCAAGCATGATTGCAGACGTCTCTTGCAAGCATGATTGCAGACGTCTCTTGCAAGCATGATTGCAGACGTCTCTTGCAAGCATCATGGCAGACGTCTCTTGCAAGCATCATGGCAGACGTCTCTTGCAAGCATGATTGCAGACGTCTCTTGCAAGCATCATGGCAGACGTCTCTTGCAAGCATCATGGCAGACGTCTCTTGCAAGCATCATGGCAGACGTCTCTTGCAAGCATGATTGCAGACGTCTCTTGCAAGCATGATTGCAGACGTCTCTTGCAAGCATGATTGCAGACGTCTCTTGTAAGCATCATGGCAGACGTCTCTTGCAAGCATCATGGCAGACGTCTCTTGTAAGCATCATGGCAGACGTCTCTTGCAAGCATCATGGCAGACGTCTCTTGCAAGCATCATGGCAGACGTCTCTTGCAAGCATGATTGCAGACGTCTCTTGTAAGCATCATGGCAGACGTCTCTTGCAAGCATCATGGCAGACGTCTCTTGCAAGCATGTTTGCAGACGTCTCTTACAAGCATGATTGCAGACGTCTCTTGCAAGCATGATTGCAGACGTCTCTTGCAAGCATCATGGCAGACATCTCTTGCAAGCATCATGGCAGACGTCTCTTGCAAGCATCATGGCAGACGTCTCTTGCAAGCATGATTGCAGATGTCTCTTGTAAGCATGATTGCAGACGTCTCTTGCAAGCATGATTGCAGACGTCTCTTGTAAGCATCATGGCAGACGTCTTGCAAGCATCATGGCAGACGTCTCTTGCAAGCATCATGGCAGACGTCTCTTGCAAGCATGATTGCAGACGTCTCTTGCAAGCATCATGGCAGACGTCTCTTGCAAGCATGATTGCAGACGTCTCTTGCAAGCATGATTGCAGACGTCTCTTGCTAGCATCATGGCAGACGTCTCTTGCAAGCATTATGGCAGACGTCTCTTGCAAGCATCATGGCAGACGTCTCTTGCAAGCATCATGGCAGACGTCTCTTGCAAGCATTATGGCAGACGTCTCTTGCAAGCATGATTGCAGACGTCTCTTGCAAGCATGATTGCAGACGTCTCTTGCAAGCATGATTGCAGACGTCTCTTGCAAGCATCATGGCAGACGTCTCTTGCAAGCATCATGGCAGACGTCTCTTGCAAGCATGATTGCAGACGTCTCTTGCAAGCATCATGGCAGACGTCTCTTGCAAGCATCATGGCAGACGTCTCTTGCAAGCATCATGGCAGACGTCTCTTGCAAGCATGATTGCAGACGTCTCTTGCAAGCATGATTGCAGACGTCTCTTGCAAGCATGATTGCAGACGTCTCTTGTAAGCATGATTGCAGACGTCTCTTGCAAGCATCATGGCAGGCGTCTCTTGCAAGCATGATTGCAGACGTCTCTTGCAAGCATCATGGCAGACGTCTCTTGCAAGCATGATTGCAGACGTCTCTTGCAAGCATCATGGCAGACGTCTCTTGCAAGCATCATGGCAGACGTCTCTTGCAAGCATGATTGCAGACGTCTCTTGCAAGCATCATGGCAGACGTCTCTTGCAAGAATGATTGCAGACGTCTCTTGCAAGCATCATGGCAGACGTCTCTTGCAAGCATCATGGCAGACGTCTCTTGCTAGCATGATTGCAGACGTCTCTTGCAAGCATCATGGCAGACGTCTCTTGCAAGCATCATGGCAGATGTCTCTTGCAAGCATCATGGCAGACGTCTCTTGCTAGCATCATGGCAGAAGTCTCTTGCTAGCATCATGGCAGACGTCTCTTGCAAGCATCAAGGCAGACGTCTCTTGCAAGCATCATGGCAGACGTCTCTTGCAAGCATCATGGCAGACGTCTCTTGCTAGCATCATGGCAGACGTCTCTTGCTAGCATCATGGCAGACGTCTCTTGCAAGCATCATGGCAGACGTCTCTTGCAAGCATAATGGCAGACGTCTCTTGCAAGCATCATGGCAGACGTCTCTTGAAGCATAATGGCAGACGTCTCTTGCTAGCATCATGGCAGACGTCTCTTGCAAGCATAATGGCAGACGTCTCTTGCAAGCATCACGGCAGACGTCTCTTGCAAGCATCATGGCAGACGTCTCTTGCAAGCATAATGGCAGACGTCTCTTGCAAGCATCATGGCAGACGTCTCTTGCAAGCATAATGGCAGACGTCTCTTGCTAGCATCATGGCAGACGTCTCTTGCAAGCATCATGGCAGACGTCTCTTGCAAGCATGATTGCAGACGTCTCTTGCAAGCATCATGGCAGACGTCTCTTGCAAGCATAATGGCAGACGTCTCTTGCAAGCATAATGGTAGACGTCTCTTGTAAGCATCATGGCAGACGTCTCTTGCAAGCATAATGGTAGACGTCTCTTGTAAGCATAATGGCAGACGTCTCTTGCTAGCATCATGGCAGACGTCTCTTGCAAGCATAATGGTAGACGTCTCTTGCAAGCATAATGGTAGACGTCTCTTGTAAGCATAATGGCAGACGTCTCTTGCTAGCATAAAACAAGTGTGCTACAAGTGAAACTGCATTAATTGCACAACCCTGGTCCCTGTGACTTTGGCACAACAGAGAGGTGTGTACTTCTCTCAATTCAACATAACGCTCTCAACTGAAACACTGCACGGACAAACCAACAAATACATAATATCGGAAGTAACAGTAAAGTAGACTACGTGCGATAACATTAGTTTATGGATCAAGTACAGTTGGTACAGACCACACACAGCGAAGTAGACACCATGCACAATGCAGTACAGAACATACACACAGCAATACAGACCACACACAATGCAGTGCAGACCACAAATGATGCAGTAGACCACACACGGTGCAGTACAGACCACACATGGTGCAGTACAGACCACAAATGGTGCAGTACAGACCACAAATGGTGCAGTACAGACCACACCTGGTGCAGTACAGACCACACCTGGTGCAGTACAGACCACACACGGTGCAGTACAGACAACAAATGGTGCAGTACAGACCACAAATGGTGCAGTACAGACCACACACAGTGGAGTATAGACATAGCACAATACAAACCATAAACCGCACAGTACAGACCTCACCCAGTGCAGTTAAGACACACAGCAGATTACAGAACACACACAGTTGAGTACAGACCATAAAGTGCAGTACAGAACACACATGGTGCAGTACAGACCACATACGTGTAGTACAGACCACACACAGTGGAGTTCAGACCACACAGTGTAGTACATACCATGCACAGTGGAGTTCAGACCACACAGTGTAGTACAGAACACACATGATGCAGTACAGACCACATACATGTAGTACAGACCACACAGTGTAGTACAGAACACACATGGTGCAGTACAGACCACATACGTGTAGTACAGACCACACACAGTGGAGTTCAGACCACACAGTGTAGTACATACCATGCACAGTGGAGTTCAGACCACACAGTGTAGTACAGAACACACATGATGCAGTACAGACCACATACATGTAGTACAGACCACACAGTGTAGTACAGAACACACATGGTGCAGTACAGCGCAGTAGAGATCACACATTGCTGTACAGATCACATAATGAAGTACAGACCACACACAGTGCAGCACAGATCACACATGTGTAGTACAGACCACACATGGTGCAGTACAGACCACACACATTGCAGTGCAGACCACACACGGTGCAGTACAGATCACACATGTGTAGTACAGACCACACGTGTAGTACAGACCACACATGGAGCAGTACAGACCACACACAGAGCAGTACAGATCACATACAGTGCTATACATACATACAGACGTCTCTTGCTAGCATCATGGCAGAAGTCTCTTGCTAGCATCATGGCAGACGTCTCTTGCAAGCATCAAGGCAGACGTCTCTTGCAAGCATCATGGCAGACATCTCTTGCAAGCATCATGGCAGACGTCTCTTGCTAGCATCATGGCAGACGTCTCTTGCTAGCATCATGGCAGACGTCTCTTGCAAGCATCATGGCAGACGTCTCTTGCAAGCATAATGGCAGACGTCTCTTGCAAGCATCATGGCAGACGTCTCTTGAAGCATAATGGCAGACGTCTCTTGCTAGCATCATGGCAGACGTCTCTTGCAAGCATAATGGCAGACGTCTCTTGCAAGCATCACGGCAGACGTCTCTTGCAAGCATCATGGCAGACGTCTCTTGCAAGCATAATGGCAGACGTCTCTTGCAAGCATCATGGCAGACGTCTCTTGCAAGCATAATGGCAGACGTCTCTTGCTAGCATCATGGCAGACGTCTCTTGCAAGCATCATGGCAGACGTCTCTTGCAAGCATGATTGCAGACGTCTCTTGCAAGCATCATGGCAGACGTCTCTTGCAAGCATAATGGCAGACGTCTCTTGCAAGCATAATGGTAGACGTCTCTTGTAAGCATCATGGCAGACGTCTCTTGCAAGCATAATGGTAGACGTCTCTTGTAAGCATAATGGCAGACGTCTCTTGCTAGCATCATGGCAGACGTCTCTTGCAAGCATAATGGTAGACGTCTCTTGCAAGCATAATGGTAGACGTCTCTTGTAAGCATAATGGCAGACGTCTCTTGCTAGCATAAAACAAGTGTGCTACAAGTGAAACTGCATTAATTGCACAACCCTGGTCCCTGTGACTTTGGCACAACAGAGAGGTGTGTACTTCTCTCAATTCAACATAACGCTCTCAACTGAAACACTGCACGGACAAACCAACAAATACTTAATATCGGAAGTAACAGTAAAGTAGACTACGTGTGATAACATTAGTTTATGGATCAAGTACAGTTGGTACAGACCACACACAGCGAAGTAGACACCATGCACAATGCAGTACAGAACATACACACTGCAATACAGACCACACACAATGCAGTGCAGACCACAAATGATGCAGTAGACCACACACGGTGCAGTACAGACCACACATGGTGCAGTACAGACCACAAATGGTGCAGTACAGACCACAAATGGTGCAGTACAGACCACACCTGGTGCAGTACAGACCACACCTGGTGCAGTACAGACCACACACGGTGCAGTACAGACAACAAATGGTGCAGTACAGACCACAAATGGTGCAGTACAGACCACACACAGTGGAGTATAGACATAGCACAATACAAACCATAAACCGCACAGTACAGACCTCACCCAGTGCAGTTAAGACACACAGCAGATTACAGAACACACACAGTTGAGTACAGACCATAAAGTGCAGTACAGAACACACATGGTGCAGTACAGACCACATACGTGTAGTACAGACCACACACAGTGGAGTTCAGACCACACAGTGTAGTACATACCATGCACAGTGGAGTTCAGACCACACAGTGTAGTACAGAACACACATGATGCAGTACAGACCACATACATGTAGTACAGACCACACAGTGTAGTACAGAACACACATGGTGCAGTACAGACCACATACGTGTAGTACAGACCACACACAGTGGAGTTCAGACCACACAGTGTAGTACATACCATGCACAGTGGAGTTCAGACCACACAGTGTAGTACAGAACACACATGGTGCAGTACAGCGCAGTAGAGATCACACATTGCTGTACAGATCACATAATGAAGTACAGACCACACACAGTGCAGCACAGATCACACATGTGTAGTACAGACCACACATGGTGCAGTACAGACCACACACATTGCAGTGCAGACCACACACGGTGCAGTACAGATCACACATGTGTAGTACAGACCACACGTGTAGTACAGACCACACATGGAGCAGTACAGACCACACACAGAGCAGTACAGATCACATACAGTGCTATACATACTACACAGAGGCATGTTTAACGGGCAGCCCAATTAATTGTCTCACAAACTGCAGATGAGGGAAGACATGGTACCGGGATATGGGAGGACAGACAATGTCTGCTAGAGTACATCGGCCAACTTGAGCAGTCGTCTCAGTAGGAGAGCTGCAAGCAACAAACCAATGACAACTGTCACTAACAGCAGGATGTGATCACCACCCCGCGACGACCGTGTAGGCACCAGCTCGGCTGACGCTTGCTGCCTTTGTACAGAGGGCAACACGTGTCTCCTTCTCAATCCCGAGTCTGGCACAGTGGTGGTTGTCGGTGTAGAAGTTGGTGGAGTTGTCGGTGTAGTAGTCAGCGAGGTGGTGGCTGGTGTGGTGGTGATAGGCTGCGATGTTGCAGCGCTGGACGACTGTGTCGTAACTGGCGTTATCGTGACCGGCGTTGTCACCATAGTCGCAGTAGGCTTTGGACCACTGCTGGTAGATGGCACTGCAGTGTTCATCGCTGGGTGGTGCAGTGGGTTGGTGTATGACCAGTACATGACGTTGCCCCGGGGCACAGTGCCAGGGTACTGTGTTGGCCAACGCTGCGGTTGAGTCACCCCGCTTGGGGTCCTTGCCCCGGGGAAGGCAGGGGGCACAAACCTGGGGGCGAGGAACGGCATGGCGTACATGTGGGGGCTGAAGCGCTGCATGTGGGTGAAGGGAGACGTGGGTGGGATCGGGGTTGAGTGGCGTGCGGAGGCAGGAGACGGGACTGAGATGGGCGGTGCGGCCGTCGAGTCTGGCAGGGATGTCTGGCTGGCGGGTGGCGGGCTAGACTTGTCTTTGGTGTCACCGGTTGATTTGTCTTTCTCACCCTGAAAATGAGAAATGTACACTGTACACTGGTGGAAGGACATCATCAGTGCAGCATACAGGGTTATATCTGTGTGCAAGCGCCTGTGTACTAGAATGGACGCATGCAGGCACGCACGCACGCACAAACACATGTATAATGCTTTGCAAAAAACATAAATATGAATAAATATGCACACACCCAGAGACAAATACATACACATACATATAGCAATTTTACGCAACTATTTACGCATTAGTTATATGTACAGCGCTGCAACCATTTATGGTTATGGTGCTATATAAAAATAATTGTTGTTATTATTATAATTATTTTGTCAAGGTTTGTAAAGTTTAGTCCATCTTGTTGGCCATTGTTCAGCTGTAGTGTCAACCATCATAGTCAGGTTTTTGGCAGAGATGCATGGCTTGAGAGTTGACACATACCTGAGAGTTGACACATACCTGAGAGTGGACACATACCTTGAAGTCTATTTGTGATGCAAGCTCTTCAGCTTCCTTTGTTGTTTCCTTTGATGCTTCAGTGACTGGCAACAGTGTCCCCGTCACATCACCACACTGTGGACACTTCCACTCTAAAGACCTAAACACACAAAACACACCTGTTAACACTTGATATATCAACATACACTTGATCTATTCACACTGCCATCTCCACATTTGTAACAGTGGATAGAATGTAAGACTTGATATTCCAACACACACATCTATTCACACTGCCATCTCCACATTTGTAACAGTGGATAGAATGTAAGACTTGATATATCAACATACACATTATCTATTCACACTGCCATCTCCACATTTGTAACAGTGGATAGAATGTAAGACTTGATATATCAACATACACATTATCTATTCATACTGCCATCTCCACATTTGTAACAGTGGATAGAATGTAAGACTTAATAGTCCAACACACACATTATCTATTCACACTGCCATCTCCACATTTGTAACAGTGGATAGAATGTAAGACTTGATATATCAACATACACATTATCTATTCACACTGCCATCTCCACATTTGTAACAGTGGATAGAATGTAAGACTTGATATATCAACACACACATTATCTATTCACACTGCCATCTCCACATTTGTAACAGTGGATAGAATGTAAGACTTGATATATCAACATACACATTATCTATTCACACTGCCATCTCCACATTTGTAACTGGATAGAATGTAAGACTTGATATTCCAACACACACATTATCTATTCACACTGCCATCTCCACATTTGTAACAGTGGATAGAATGTAAGACTTAATAGTCCAACACACACATTATCTATTCACACTGCCATCTCCACATTTGTAACAGTGGATAGAATGTAAGACTTGATATATCAACATACACATTATCTATTCACACTGCCATCTCCACATTTGTAACAGTGGATAGAATGTAAGACTTGATATATCAACACACACATTATCTATTCACACTGCCATCTCCACATTTGTAACAGTGGATAGAATGTAAGACTTGATATATCAACATACACATCTATTCACACTGCCATCTCCACATTTGTAACTGGATAGAATGTAAGACTTGATATTCCAACACACACATTATCTATTCACACTGCCATCTCCACATTTGTAACAGTGGATAGAATGTAAGTCTTGATATTCCAACACACACATTATCTATTCACACTGCCATCTCCACATTTGTAACAGTGGATAGAATGTAAGACTTGATAGTCCAACACACACATTATATATTCACACTGCCATTTCCACATTTGTAACAGTGGATAGAATGTAAGACTTGATATATCAACACACACATTATCTATTCACACTGCCATCTCCACATTTGTAACAGTGGATAGAATGTAAGACTTGATATTCCAACACACACATTATCTATTCACACTGCCATCTCCACATTTGTAACAGTGGATAGAATGTAAGACTTGATAGTCCAACACACACATTATATATTCACACTGCCATCTCCACATTTGTAACAGTGGATAGAATGTAAGACTTGATAGTCCAACACACACATTATATATTCACACTGCCATCTCCACATTTGTAACAGTGGATAGAATGTAAGACTTGATATATCAACATACATATTATCTATTCACACTGCCATCTCCACATTTGTAACAGTGGATAGAATGTAAGACTTGATATTCCAACACACACATTATCTATTCACACTGCCATCTCCACATTTGTAACAGTGGATAGAATGTAAGACTTGATAGTCCAACACACACATTATCTATTCACACTGCCATCTCCACATTTGTAACAGTAGATAGAATGTTACAACCCATGGGTCAGGGCTTGAATTTGGTGATGCCGCAATGCCCTGGCAACAGGCCGTAGTGCCTCGAAAACTGAACAAAGATTCATGGCCAAACAGACTGTGCTTTATAACACTCTCCATTTCAATTGCGATGTCGTCAGCTGAAGGCAATGTCGTTGGCAGACAGCAACTCACACTCAGACACGACTTCTTCGTTATAGTACCCGGATGTATCATTTTTTCACAACAATGCTAATTTACCAACATATTCATTGTATTACAGCATTTTTACTGGTCTCGGTGCCCTGTTTATTGGCCCTAATATATATATAAAAGATAAGGCCAACTGGGCTTGCCTTCAGGTTTGCAAATTCGAGGCCTGGTGGGTAGTATTTGTTTTGACATCACTGCTAGCAAGATGTAAATTGATCATAAGTAGTGATAAATGTTGCCATTGCCACATAGTAATCACAACATTCTAGTGAATCGCTACTGATAAATGTTGACATTGCCACATAGTAATTACAACATTCTAGTGAATCGCTACTGATAAATGTTGACATTGCCACATAGTAATCACAACATTCTAGTGAATCGCTACTGATAAATGTTGACATTGCCACATAGTAATCACAACATTCTAGTGAATCGCTACTGATAAATGTTGACATTGCCACATAGTAATCACAACATTCTAGTGAATCGCTACTGATAAATGTTGACATTGCCACATAGTAATTACAACATTCTAGTGAATCGCTACTGATAAATGTTGACATTGCCACATAGTAATCACAACATTCTAGTGAATTGCTACTGATAAAAATACTGCATCACTCAAAGTTGACTGAATATAGCAATTAAAAAAAGGCAGGTCATTGAAATTGTTAGCCAATCAGCAATTTCTACCTTTGTCAACACAATTTCCATAACATTTGAAACTTTTAAATGCACAAACAAGTTAAGTAGTGAAACCAAAATGGAACAGAACTTGAATTGAGAAACCTTAAGAGAAGATAATAAAATAAAACTTTTATATTGTTTACCTCTCAAGAAACTTGTTCTCATCTCCAAGTATTTCAACTTTGTCTTACAGTCGTCCTCAGAGGACTGGCTTCACTACAGTCGTCCTCAGTGGACTGGCTTCACTACAGTCGTCCTCAGTGGACTGGCTTCACTACAGTCGTCCTCAGTGGACTGGCTTCACTACAGTCGTCCTCAGTGGACTGGCTTCACTACAGTCGTCCTCAGTGGACTGGCTTCACTACAGTCGTCCTCAGTGGACTGGCTTCACTACCGTCGGCCTCAGTGGACTGGCTTCACTACAGATATGTCACATAACCAGCATCATGGGACACAAGCTGTAAACTGTATGCTGGTCGTGACATGTCCGTAGTGAAACCAGTCCACTGATGAAGTGGTCGAAATATTCAGAGATGAAAGCAAGTTTCTTGAGAGGTAAACAATATCAAATTTTTTGGCTGTTTTGCTGGGAAGACCTGCTGGACCTACTTCTTTGCGAGGACCTTCCGCTCGTCTGGCGTGTAGTCAAGGGAACCAATCGCTCCACTGCCATGTGTGGGCATGAAACCAATGATTGCCAACAGAGCCGTCCGAACTGAAATACAAAGATTATCCAAACATAATATTTTGTTAACAGTACCTTTTTACCTGACTGATTTAAAAGATCTTTTAACATAATAATAATAATTGGTATTATTTGGAAAACCGCTATAGCTACAATAGCTATAGTAGCTACAATAGCACCACATCCAGGGCAGTTGATAGAGCTTTACATTTTAAGGTTCAAATGGTAAGACCTGCCAACACAACGACTAAACACATCAAATCTACTATTTAACAGTACTCCTGGGAAGGTGGTTCAAATGGTAAGACCTGCCAAAACAACGACTGAACACATAAAATCTACTATTTAACAGTACTCCTGGGAAGGTGGTTCAAATGGTAAGACCAGCCAACACAACGACTGAACACATAAAATCTACTATTTAACAGTACTCCTGGGAAGGTGGTTCAAATGGTAAGACCTGCCAACACAACAACTGAACACATCAAATCTACTATTTAACAGTACTCCTGGGAAGGTGGTTCAAATGTAAGACCTGCCAACACAACGACTAAACGCATCAAATCTACTATTTAACAGTACTCCTGGGAAGGTGGTTCAAATGGTAAGACCTGCCAACACAACGACTGAACACATCAAATCTTACTATTTAACAGTACTCATGGGAAAGTGGTTCAAATGGTAAGACTTGCCAACACAAGTTACACAACTAAACACATCAAATCTACTATTAAAATGTTCTAGAAACATGTTTTATATGCAAATGTTAATGAGTAGTTGGGGCAATACGTACTTGACCACGACGGCTGCCAAGACTCTGGGTGATGGCCGGAGATACTCAGACATATCTTCTTGTTTGTCTCAAAGCGACCATTTGGCTAAACAGTGAAACAGATTGAATAAAACCAACACAATTCTATTACTGCTGTCAAATATAGCACAGGATCTTAACTGTGCCTATTTGTATATTATATTGTTTATTCTGCATCAATAATAAAGTATCCCACATAATATTTTGGCATCATCTGAAGACTAATAATTTTAGCCCTGTCTACCCTTCTCGGCTCCTGTGTGTATTTATTCATCTGTTGACAACTTTAACATGTTATTATATTGTATACTGATTTTTAGATTTTTTTATTATTACGCGCTTCTCAGGTTTTCGAGGTTTTGCTGCATTAGAAGTTTTCGTAAATTATTGTATACATTTGTTTGTAAACTGTTTGGCTGAAGTCAACAGTTACATGTACACAATACTCACTGTGAGCAAGATGATACTGGGGGGTTTCATGGGGTAATCGGGGGGTAGAACTATCCGCCCGTGGTAGATGCCCCGGTCAAATGCTGTGTCCACCGGGCCACGGATCGTAAAGTGCCATTCAAAGAGGTTGTCCTGGCAAAATGAAGACACAACAGGAACATGTATTAGTAATAGTCAATTATCTGCTACTATATTTTGGTAACTGTTAAAACTGTAAGTCAGTGTTTATTGTTGGTGCAAGTCACTGAGGTCATTTAATTAATAATATTACTTCCCAATCAAATAAACCAACACCTTAATTATTCTACTTTTATATACAGGTTAAACATCAGAAATACTGTAGCAATTAAGCATCGCCATCACCGCAATCACTAGTGTAATTAATGTATTAATACAATTTAACAATAATTTATACAGAGTCAATTATGATTTGTTTTACTTTGTTACAAGAAAAATCCATCAAAACATTTACCTCACTGAGTGTTTTGAAAAATTGCAACGCATTGACAAATTGACACCTAGGGAGCATTTACTTCCATGATGACATACAATGCATTGACAGATTGACACCTAGGGAGCATTTACTTCCATGATGACATACACCGCATTGACAGATTGACACCTAGGGAGCACTTACTTCCATGATGACATACAACACATTGACAAATTGACACCTAGGGAGCACTTACTTCCATGATGACATACAACACATTGACAGATTGACACCTAGGGAGCACTTACTTCCATGATGACATACAACACATTGACAGATTGACACCTAGGGAGCATTTACTTCCATGATGACATGCAACACATTGACAGATTGACACCTAGGGAGCACTTACTTCCATGATGACATACAACACATTGACAAATTGACACCTAGGGAGCACTTACTTCCATGATGACATACAACACATTGACAGATTGACACCTAGGGAGCATTTACTTCCATGATGACATACACCGCATTGACAGATTGACACCTAGGGAGCACTTACTTCCATGATGACATACAACACATTGACAAATTGACACCTAGGGAGCACTTACTTCCATGATGACATACAACACATTGACAGATTGACACCTAGGGAGCACTTACTTCCATGATGACATACACCGCATTGACAGATTGACACCTAGGGAGCACATACTTCCATGATGACACACACCGCATTGACAGATTGACACCTAGGGAGCACTTACTTCCATGATGACATACACCGCATTGACAGATTAACACCTAGGGAGCTCTGACTTCCACGATGACATACACCACATTGACAAATTCACACCTAGGGAGCACTTGCTTCCATGATGACATATTTTCAGGGGTAGAACTTAGGCATATTGTTTATTAGACATTAGGGCTAGTAAAGACAAAAGTTTACTAGTCCGCCAAAGGTTTTACTGGTCCTACAAATTATCAAAATGTATCAAAAATTTAAACTCGTTTTACCCCAGGCACCACTAGTAAAACAATTATGCATATTGCTGGATCATATAGAATAAATGAATTGAACTTGAAGAATAAAATGACTAGATAACAAAATATAAGAATTAAGGAATGCATGCTCTCTCTTACTAATATACCATTTTTGAAAATAGCTGCCAATTGCCACTTATTAGCCTGATAACCAGTCAACAGCTGACAGAGCTATAACTCCAAAATTCTAGCCAGGCTACCTGGCTGATAAATATGATAGCAGGTAGATATACCTGGATTCCTGGTAGTGCAATTGCTCAACCAAACATCTCTGCAACCTCATTGGTCAATATGCCATTGGCATTAATTGCTAATGGAAATGCAAACATGTCCAAGTTGATTGCTAATTTGTGTTGTTATTTAATCAAAGGGTTAAATAATTGTTATTTTAACTTAAATTGTTCAGATTAGATGCCTTTCCTTGACAATATTCACAAACTCACAGATGTTCAATTGTTCTGCTGTGATCAATTTTAAGGATTATCCCATTAATTAATATACCATTGTTTCTCAATGCTGTATAACTAGCAGGGGCATTAATGATTACAGTACAATAACACTTCATTCATTCTCCAAGTTGCCTTAGATAAATTACAATTTTAAAATAAATACTTAAACTTTGTACAATTTAAACAGGTACAAAACAAGTATTTTAATATAAATAAAATGCCTTAAATGATAATCAATATTACATTTTTTAGTATATAAAACAGAAAAGTTGTTCTCCCGAAAAAATAGCAATTAAATTAGGCAATCTATATAATGGAACCAGTTAAAAAAAAGATTAACATCCATTTTCATTTCATCTCAATTTGAGGGGGTTTGTCTATATTGACATTAAAGGGAGGGGGTTATGTCCAGAGTATTCATTTAAATTAAGTGACTTACTTCAAGAGGTTGAGCGAAGTACTGTTCTGTTGGCTGTCTCAGTTCCTGAGCTTCTCGCATCAGTCGCTTCACAGCTGCGACAGAAACCAGAAACATAAAGCAACTGTGTCCGAGTCCGTCAAGCTGAAAACTGACCAATCTAACATCACACGAGATTAAAAGAAGGAAATGGATCTGGATGGGACACTCTTGCACAAGTAGGAAATAGCTGGAAGAGTTTAGTCAATGATAAATGAAGAAGTTTGCTACATGTCCTTGAGCCTTTCTGGGCTGTTTTATTTGATCAGTAGACGTTTCGGGACAAATAGAATGTCCCTTTCTCTCCATTGAGCGGAACAATATTTATAAGGAACCTACATTTAAAATGATAAAAACAGTCATATTAAGCCTAGTAAAAAAAAAAATTTTAAAAGGAAGAGACCTTTATTATTTACCATTTATGGATTTTTTTGCTATTTTGGCCGCCATGTTTTAGACACTCGGTATGGCTGATTTAAAGACATTGTCATTCCATTTGCAAATTAACAAATACAATACTTTTTAGCAGGAATGGCAGATGAATAGAAACATTTACATCAATGGAATACGGCCCATACCTGTTACACCAGAAAACTACTCAAATTTACTATAGAAACAAACAAGAAGTAAACACAATGTTGAACACATAATTATTTATGAATTTTATGTGCAGGTTTGGCCAAAGTTTCAGTAGTTTTTATCACAGATACAGGCATACAACTGAAGAGCATTTACCCCTGATATATTGATTGAGACTGGTATTATGTAAATGAGTCTGCATAAAGACTATCTATTTGATTCTATTAGATAGCAAGCAAGGGTCATCACTTGTATTTTAGACTCTGTAGAAGGCACATATAGTCTTTCAGACGTATCTCAAGTAATTATACACCAAACAGCCCAATCTTGAGCTAACGCAGGAGTTTGGACCAAAAGCTTTTAGTGTCTCTTCCGAAAGAAACAGGCAAAGAGGGGTGAACGAAATTGCCCAAACTTCAAAATGGCGGAGGTGCGATTGAACCATCGTCCTCTAGAACGACAGGCGGGTGCTCTAACTATTAGAGCACCCGCTCCCCACGCATGATGTGAATTGAAAGAGTCTAACAGCACTTCGCATGGAAAGTTTTGGACAGAGATTTCTTCACAGATCCGAAACACGTTAAACAAAAATTTTAATAGAAAAATATTAATAATAAAAAAGGAGTGTAGAATTGAAAACTAGACTGAAGTCTAACACTAAATAAGTATTTCCTAAAAGTTTTGCTTAATTACTGATTATAGAAAAACAATAATATTCTACTGAGGTTGCCAACTTGCAGCCTCAGTTAACACATTGAACACGTTGTCGCTGAGGCAGCGTAGGCATACACCGCTGCCCTGTCAATGATTCAATCTGGTCAATCACAAAAACGAATCATCGAATGTGTCATTCAGCAATCTTTTACACTTAGACTTAGTTTCTTTTTTCGATGTTAACTACAATATAAATGCATCAGTATACCAGGGCTTCTAAGATTGTACTGTCCATCCATTTCTTATTACAGCTTCGAAATAGCAGGATATTTTGTGCAGTTCCACAAATGCAAAGATAACATGACGTTTCGTAAGTTCTTTCCAGGGCTGGAAAGTCTGACGTGGCCAATAAAGAATATCACGTCAATTGTCATTGGACACATTGATCCAATCGCGAACAGTGTAACATTTGACAACACTGCGATGTCGGTTAGTTCTGTACTCCACCGCTAGACATTGAAGTGGAGAAGAACACGTTTTAGAGCTGTCACCAGCAACACTCCATCATGAATACATGTTTAGAGTTAAACGTTTTACGCCGTTCCATACCACGTGTCGCACTAATTATAAAGCGTTATCGATACAAGAAGAAATGGGTAAGAGTCATGCTGTGTAACAGCAGCAGTAAACATTTATGTTATATTATCGCTCACCAAGATAGAACGGTACGGCATCACCAGCGACGATGTCAATGACACAGTAGAACCTGTCTTGGGAGACCACTCTTAAGAAAAAAAACCTGTCATATTCCCGTTGACCCTCTTTTCAATGCTAGGTAATCGTTTACTTAACTGGCCTAAATTATTAGGACTTTATGCCGTCGGTTTTTCCAGCATTTTTGTACCTGAATGCGTTCCTTACATCATTCCCCATATGTTCCAGTAAAAAAAGTTCATGTATTCTTTAAAAAATATTGTGTTTTAGGCTTTTAATCAGTTTTACACCTCAAAACAGCAGAACCGATCGCATAATAAACATGGCGCGTGTGTGATTTGCGCATTAGTCACGCCTCGTTGCCATCAGAACCACGAAGGCAATGTTTGTGTGTATTGGACATACAATTACGCAACGTAAAAAAATGAAGAGAAAACATTTAGAAAATTGGCTCCAAAAATGTTTCAAACGAAGAAATTCTAGAAAAAAAATTAAAACATTCTCCACCGTTTTCATATTAAACGCAACATTTATAGAGCACATACAGTCAGTCACTTCTAACGTAATATTTCATATTTTATTTAATGAAATATTTGATGTTGCAAATATTATTTGTATGAAAATTATGTGGTCGATATTAGATGTTATACGCATGCGCAACTACAAGGGGACATCTCATTGCATGTCATTGTTAATATAATTAAATTTAAAAGAATGCATGGGTTAAATTATCTGTCATTTGGTGAACAAAGATTATTGTTTTTGTAATTAAAAATGATACTGATGATATTGCATGTCATGTGCATCTTTAAAGGGAAAATTCACTGCATGTCATTGTTAATATAATTAAATTTAAAAGAATGCAGGGATTAAATTATCTGTCGTTTGGTGAACAAAGGTTGTTTTTAAATTATGCTGATATTGCATGTCTGGTTTCCTTCTGATGGGGAGGGAGGGGGAGAGGGAGGGAGGGAGGTATTCTGTGTTGTCCGTTTTTGCAGCAATATCCTGTGAAATCGTGATGTAGTACCGCCTTGCCAGTGATTAATGGGAAGAAGAAGATATATCTCAGAAATAATTGTAATTGTTCATATTAAATAACATTAATTAGTTTCTCATAATACATGTGAATTAAAAGCATCCTGTCATTGCGCATACACACATTCAAAAAAATATATAACATTAATTAACATATTAGTAATTAATTAATCCACGTGCTACACTATTGTAACTGCTAGTGTGATTTTGACGTGTAATAAATAAAACACAAAAGTTTACAGTTATTTAGCTTTCTTAAAGGGATGGAGTCGTCACAGAGTATTCAGTATGCTTGCCACAATAATTACGTAAAAACAGAAATGTATTATTATTATTATTATCATATTATCATATGCAGTAGTTGTAGCAACTGGGTGGACTTCGTCAAGTCCAGGTGTGAGAAGTCCTTGGCTGAGTTTCAGATGGATAGTTTTAGTTTTGAGTGTAGGGGATGTACGAGGATGGAGGAACTTGAATTGGAGTTAGAACAGCTGAGGCTGCTCGTTGTGGCAGTGGTGGGAAGGGAGCAGGTGGTTTGTGCCAGTGGTTCTGGTGAGGGGACAGTGGATAAAGTGGGGGAAGACGACGAGAGAGATGCTAGGGTGAAGTCACCTCAGCCTGGGAGGAGGTTGAGAGGAGGTAAGGTGACAGGTCATAGGGAGACGGGACAGAAGGAGACGGGACATAGGGAGACAGGATGAAAGGAATAAGGTAAATTGCTGTAGGAAATCCTTGCCCAAGCCTAAATAATAACACTATTTAGTAAGTATTTACATCGTGTGGCTTTCTTCCGCGCACCGAGGGCCTCGGTCCGAGGCAGTTGCACAAAAGAAATTGCGTAGCATTTGCACGAACTGCCGTGACGAGCGCATAACCATCGAATACACATTGAATGCACAGGATTATGTATCCGCTGGATGTGAGCTGTCAATGTGTTATCAGTCATTCGATCAAGAAATGTGTATACAGACAAATCAGTGATACTACAACTGCACATAGACACACCATATACGTCAAAAGCAATACATATGTGGTTTGGTTACTCACCAGTTTAGAATTATTGAAAAAACTAAATATGTATTTGGTGTACCCCAAAAATATGAATATGCATATAATTTAATTATTATTTGTAAATTATTTAAATGAACATGTTAATGTAAAGAGATTATATTAAATTGTAAATTTAAATAAATTGACTTAAATTTATATAAATTGACTTAATTAAATTAAAGTACTCCTTCACTCCCTCCTTAAAGTTGCGCATGCGCATGACATACAATATCATCAGTATATTTTTTTATTACAAAAACAATAACCTTTGTTCACCAAACGACAGATAATTAACCCATGCATTCTTTTCAATTTAGTTATGTTAACAATGACATGACAATGCAATATCAACAGTATAATTTTTAATTACAAAAACAATAGTCTTTGTTCACCAAATGACAGATAATATGAATTAAATGAAATAAAATTTTATTATATTAACAATGAAATGCAATGTGATGTCCCCTTGTAGTTGCGCATGCGCATAACATCTAATATCAACCGAATAATTTATAAAAAAAACAATATTTGCAACATCAAATATTTAATTAAATAAAAGATGAAATATTACGTTACAAGTGACTGTATGTGCTCTATAAATGTTGCGTTTAATATAAAAACTTTTTTTATTTTTTGTAGAATTCTTTCGTTTGAAAATTTTTTTAAGCTTACTTTCTCTTTTTTATCTTATTTTTTTACGATGCGTAATTGTACATGCGATACACACAAAGATCGCCTTCGCAGTTCTGATGGCACCGAGGCGTGACTAATGCGCAAATCGCACACGCGCCATGTTTATCATGCAATTGGTTCCGCTGATTTGATGTGTAAAACTGATTAAAAGTGGCCTAAAACACAATATTTTTAAAGAATATATGAATTTTTTTTAGTGGAGCATATGCGGAATGATGTAAGGAACGCATTCAGGTACAAAAATGCTGTAAAAACCGTCGGCATAAACCTCTAATAATTTAGGCCAGTTAAGTAAACGATTACCCAATGCTAATTGACCTGCTATATATACCTATGCATATCATATGGGAGGCCAAACGCCTGTCTGGAGCCTAGCAGATCTAATTACACAAATCCAGCAGATCTAATTACTGCCCTTGGATGGCCAACCCTCGAACGAAGGCGCATTATCAAACAAGCCACTACCTTCTACAAAATTCTAAACAACATTATTGAGATCACCCCCCTCCAAGCCTACGAACTCGCTCTCGAACCCGTGGACAATACATAGCCCCCAAGTGTCGTATAAATGCAATGGTCTTTTCATTTTATCCCAGAGCCATTCGCATATGGAATATGATTCCACCAAAAATTACCAACATAAAAAACCCAAAATCATTTCAAGAAGCTATTATGGAACTCCCTTTCACCATACCTCCTCACCTAAACTGCCTTTAAAACACAGTGCTCAGCGTAAACTTATCCATGGTGTGGGTATGGAGACTGTCTATGTGTGCATGTGGCAAGGCAGCGACAGTATCCATACACACAACCAACCTATTAAAATTTTTCGTTAAACATCATAAAATAAATAAAACTATCAGATAAAAACCATTTCAGCAACATTAATGATACTAGTCTTCTAATCGAATGTACCACCCACAGCGCATGCGCACAGTCCACCACAAACTCCTGCGTTAGCCCAAGTTTGGGCTGTTTGGAGTAAACCACTTGAGACTTGAGACTAGAGACTTCTTTTGCTGGGCAGTGCCAGAGCCAGATGCCTTCAATTGGCTGAGCCTGAGAAGCCTGGCTTCTTTCTGAATCACAGCTCAGCCTCTTCTTCTTTATGTTAGGCAGCCACCATCCATTAAGCAGAATCTGCTTAGAAATTATGCTGCGTCGTGTCCTTCTCTAGAGTTAGTGAGTCCATCACAGTTTTCTCCATTTCCCTGCATGGGATCTTTTTCTTCCCCTGGCATAGACACCAGACAGGAGCCCTAAATTGCTACTGTCGATAACCTATTAGTTCAGTAGGTTTCTAGTTGCTATACTTTCAGAATAATTCGGCCTTAAACTTAAACTTTTTTCTATATTTTATGAATTTCCAAAGTGAGAATGTGGGACACGTCCTCTGGCCACCATTTTTTAACTGTGCATATTCCTTTATTAGGCATTTTCTCTCCCAAATTGGCCAAAAATATCCAAAATAAATCTGTAACACAATGAAATACAGACTGCTGAAATCCTTCTCTGAAATGTTTTAAAATGTTCTTTTCCATTTTTGTGCACCCGATAAACCCATTGCCCTTTTGCCCTATCATATCGCATAGATAATCTTAACCAATATGTCTACATGTTCAACAAATTTCAGATATGTAGATTGTAAACTTCTCAAGTTAGAAGCACTTGAAAACAGATAAAAATAATGTGTGCGTTTTTTGGGTGCCTACAGACACAATTTGCAAATCCTTGTTTTTTTGTAGAAGTACTCATGTGTAGCTTCTTATTCATTGGTTAAAACTTAAAATATAAAAAAAATTCTGATATATCAACTTGGAGACCTGGAACCCATTTTACAAAGATATAAAGAACTCATAAGAAAAATCCATCATTTAGTGCGCATTTTCAAATGTATTTTAACTGAAATGCTCGTACATCCATCATAAACTTAGGAGCGCAATTTCCATCATAAGCTGCATGCTGAGCACAATTGAGCATCACTGGTTTAAAGAAAAAAGAAGAAACAGCAATGAAAAAAGAAGAAGCACATCTAAAGTAAACTACTGTATTATATAGTGTCCACTATTTCCATGAAACATCACTCTCAAACTGAACTATGTTTATAGAGATAAAAGCAATTAATTGCTGTTTAACTTTACAGGCAACTACCGAGAAGAGGAAGTGCCCAAGTGAGCTAGCCCTGTCATACTTTGACACGTATTACAAGCCAGTTTATGGCCCACTGTGGCCGTCCATGCGAATAGCAATGCTTTCTCAGCAGAAGTACTGTGCACTCATCAACAACTTTGCTGACTCAGAATCGGCTTTGATTTCACTGATAGAGAGTGGCGCTGATGACTTCGTCCATAATGTGACCAAAAGGGACCCGAGTGAGGCCGAGGAACATGACCGAAACACTGGACATGTGGACATCACCAATGTTGCATCAGCATCGCTGTCATCAGGTACTTTAAATGAAACAACTTCTGAGTCAGTGCAAGACAATGTATTCCTGGAAGAAACCACCCTGAAGAATGATCTCTATGAATTTATGCCGGTGAAACGGATCAGGTCTGAGAAGGAAGAACTGCATCGGGAGGAGATCGAGCAGGGGTTCTACAGGCCCTCAAATATAGAAATAAACATACATCCAGATGATGTAGACTTCCGTCTGCCACTCCATCTTAAGGCCTGCGTACATGAACGAGGCAACGTCAGTCTCTTCCCAACACCAAGGAAGGACAACGCAGACAAACTGAGTATGCTTTTTTGTATTTGATAACTAAACAGCAACTAAATGTAGAATGAGTTGTTATATACTATAGAATTCATGAACCATGGTCATAATTTTTCAAAATATTTATGACTACCAGTGGAAGATGTCCACAAGTGTCTGCTAATACTAATTCCAGAGCAGGCACAATGGCAATTAATTATTGTAATGTGTTACATTACTTTACAAATGTTTTTAATTGTAATGCTGATTTGAGATTTGTTACCCTTAATTACTAATGAGTTTTCATCCTAAAGATATTTGCAGGCAGAAAACTTGAGGATAAGTATCAAATGATTGATTTTACATGTAACATATGTAAAATGTCCGTTTTAGTAAGACAAAATTAAATTTATTTGCAGAATATATCAACATAATTAGAACATTGAGGGTGATCTCATTGTATTTTTTTGCAGATTATTACTTGATGGATGCAGCGTGCTTGCTGCCAGTGATTGCCCTTGACCTTCAACCTGACAGCAGAGTCCTTGACCTCTGTGCTGCTCCGGGAGGCAAGACTTTGGCAATGCTACAGACACTGGAAGACACAGGTGACACTGATAGCATGTTGAAAGACTGTGCAATAATAAGTAACGTGCAATGGCTCTGTTTCCTTGCAAATCTCTTGTTTTACACCTTTTCTTTTCATCAGAATCATTTGAAGGTCACACGTAGCCTTCTGAAAGTCACACCCATGGTTTGCGATTATATATCATAAAGGTGGGCTAGTCATATGTGCAAACATGGACCTCTGAGTCCTCGCTCTGTCCATGGTCATTATAACATATTATTTCAAGGCAGTATTGTGCTACACTAGTTTAATATTATTACTTTTTAATTTATTTTCAGCCAAAAATCCTAGTGCGCTACACAGGATTTTTTATGTCGGACAGCCTGCTTATTATACCATCTGGCGAGCAGGCCATCTGACATGGGCCTAGTTGGTATTCCTGCTCATATCAATTCGTGATTGGTTATGTTACTGTTCTGTAAGACTCATTTATGCAGAGCAGAATAAAAACTTCTAGTTGTAATAAAAATAAATTCTACATTATATACATCTCTCTGCCTGTGTTCATGCAGGTTCACTGCTGTGTGTGGACCGGTCGTATTCACGCCTCCAGCGACTGCGAGAGACCCTGCGTTGGTACGTGCCCCGGTCACTCACAGACAGCGGCACTGTGAGGGTGATACATAGAGACGCACTCAAGTTCACCTCCAGTCTCGAGCCAGAAGATCTCTTTGACAAGGCAAATACAACTCATTGTCCCTGTATTGTATTGTCTCAATAACTGTGTTTGTTTCGTTGGCAGAATATTTTTCCGTAATGTTGTATTGTGCTTTCGTACTTACTATTAGCTGGCAGCACAATTGAGGGAGACCTTGGACTGTGACGGCGCTTCCTTCTGTTGAGGTGTGTGGTCGTCGGTCCAGTTTCTCTCTGTCTGTCTGTCTGCGTCAGTGGGGCATATTTATAGGGTGGACAGTCACTATTGTGCAGATGGTGACTATTGTGCAGATGGTGACTATTGTGTAGATGGTGATTATTGTGCAGATTAACCATGAATGCGGACTATTTATGTTTGCACTACAGTTGATAAAAGTCAGGTTGTATTTGCAGTGACAAATCCTTGTGGGAAGCTGCCCGGTTTGGGGCGAGATTGCATAGGACTTTCCTCAGTGAGATAACGTTATAGAAAAATCTGGTTATTATTCATGTATAGCGGTGGCTACGGGACGTAGCACTGCCACATATATCTCAGACAGTAGTGTAGCTATTTTTTAAACATAGCTACAGCCATCAGTTAAAATACACAATGTGTCCAAATATATAGTTAACAATGTTGAGAGAGTTCCCTGCCGTGTGACAACATTTTAAAGAAGTCCAATAAATCATGTTGCATCATTTTATGGCAACAAAGAAAGCTACATAAAATAATTGTAATTGTGCCACATGAAAGAAATCATTGTATCACTGGTTACTTATCCAAAAAGTTACACTTGTAAAATTAGAAGACTGCATGAGAACAACCCAGAACTTTTGTTCCAAAAATGAGGCTAGACTGCCGCTGTTGTTGCTCTCCTCTTTATCCCTGTAGTCCGGGATGAGGCTGGCACCAATACCAGTTGTAGATTTTTTTTCCCTTCTTCATCACTAGTCCTGTTTCACCACCTGTCTCCACTCCCCCGATCCCTTGTCTTCATTCTCCACTCCCCTCCCACTCCCGCCAAATCTCTCTTCATGTAGTCTTCCCATCTCAGTCTTCCTCTTCTCCTTCTACCCTGCACTCTAAGCACATCCACTCTCTTCGTCAGCCGTACCCCTTCCGATCTTTCCTCATGTCCAGCCCACTTTAGCCAGCTCCTCACCAGCTTCCTTGTGAGCCTCTCTCTCCCACCAGCTCCCTTGTGAGACTCTCTCTCACACCAACCTCCTCCGTCAACTCCTCCATTCTTCGCTTATCTATTCTTTTCACTCCCGCAATTCTTCTCACCTGGTTATTCTTGCAAACTTGCAGTTTCTCTTGTTGTTTTTCTGTCATCGCCATGGTCTCTAAGCCGTTTAGGTAGGCTGGTGTTATACATGATCCAAGCACCTTCCCTTTAAGCTTCTGAGATATATGTCTATCTCCAATCACCCTTCCACTTTCCTCCATGCACTTGCCCCAGGCTGTATTCTCCTGAAAATTTCCGTCTCCATTCCGCCGATTAATACAAAATACTACAATATATATATATATATACAGTTTCCACTCATTTGCAGAAAGTACTGTGAAAGTAACATTCATTATTGAAATGTTTTTAATCATGCCCACTTTGTATTCTTGTGGAAATAAAGAATTGTTTTGCCCAGGTGTTGGTGGACGTGCCTTGCTACACGGACCGCCATGTTCTGATGGACAATGAGAACAGTCTGTTCCGTCCATCACGCATGCAAGAGAGACTTCAGATACAGGAGACTCAGAAACAACTACTTGTGTATGTACCAAACACTTCTTTATTGCAATCCTATGCTTATTAATATTATGCAATCAAAATGTGTTCGAGTAGATTCTACATTACAACAACCAGTTAGTTTGTTGTATTTCTTAGGTTGAGCTTATGAACAGGTTATACGTCAGCATAGCTAATCACCATCTGGTTACCACCTGAATTGTTTGATTGAAATAATATTATTTCAATCAAATTACCCAAAATTACAAAAATCAAATACATTGTTTTGTTCTTTAAATGTTACAAGTGTTCAATATTTAATTTTATTAAATTGTTAAACACATTTGTTAGTTTTGTCTCTCAAAGGATTCCATCTCCCTACTACTGGAAAGTATACACATATATATATATTAATTTATTTATTTGCACAATGTTAATAAATCCAGCAATAAAGCATAGAGAACTGCAACATTATTTTGTTTTTAAATATTACATAACCTTGTATATTAAGTTGTATGTATATATAATTTTGTATACATAAGATTTCAATTTAAAATCACTTGTATTGTAAGTTTACTATTAGTGCCATCACCAGAGATTTGTACAAGAACACCAAACTACTGTGCATTGTTTTGTTTTCAGTGCGGCCGTCCACTGCTGTAAGCCAGGGGGCAGCATCATCTACTCAACATGCACCTTATCACCGCCACAGAATGACGGAGTCGTCCAGGCATCACTCGAGTTGCTATGGCAACGAACAGACATTGATGTGGTGGTGCAGGATACAAGCCACCTAGCGGGCACATTCAGCAACACTTTCAATTTCTACAACTGCAGATTTGGCCAACTGGTTCTACCAAATTTAACAGCAAACTTTGGGCCGATGTACTTTTGCAAGTTGAAGAGGCTGAAATGATAAGATTTCGTGACCACCGTATTTACAAAAGTGATTGTGTGTATAAATAAGAATAAATTGTCACCAATGTCATCATGTTTGCTTTTATGTGTACTGGTTATTGTACTGGTTATGAGAATTATATCTGCAGTATCACCAGTGCTTCTGGTCTGGTTCAAGTTGTTTGGTTAGCGACCAAGACCCACAACTTTTGTAAGTTCACAGCGGGTTACACAGGCAAGCATTATACCACTGAGCCCCCATGCCAGTATATGGTGTATATTAGTACTACTTATTAGTTTATGACCATTCACTCAGCTTATGCAAAATCTGTCAAGTTTACAGAAACTTGTGATATTCTATAAAACAAGCTATGTAACACTCCTAAGTGCCTTGCAGATTCTCAAGCACTGGCACTCAGTTCTCTGTGGCGAGCCATGCAGATTCTCAAGCACTGGCACTCGGTTCTCCGTGGTGAGCCATGCAGATTCTCAAGCACTGGCACTCAGTTCTCCGTGGCGAGCCATGCAGATTCTCAAGCACTGGCACTCGGTTCTCCGTGGCGAGCCATGCAGATTCTCAAGCACTGGCACTGAGCCTTGCAGATTCTCAAGCACTGGCACTCAGTTCTCCGTGGCGAGCCATGCAGATTCTCAAGCACTGGCACTCGGTTCTCCGTGGCGAGCCATGCAGATTCTCAAGCACTGGCACTGAGCCTTGCAGATTCTCAAGCACTGGCACTCGGTTCTCCGTGGCGAGCCATGCAGATTCTCAAGCACTGGCACTCAGTTCTCCGTGGCGAGCCATGCAGATTCTCAAGCACTGGCACTCAGTTCTCCGTGGCGAGCCATGCAGATTCTCAAGCACTGGCACTAAGTTCTCCGTGGCGAGCCATGCAGATTCTCAAGCACTGGCACTCAGTTCTCCGTGGCGAGCCATGCAGATTCTCAAGCACTGGCACTCAGTTCTCCGTGGCGAGCCATGCAGATTCTCAAGCACTGGCACTCAGTTCTCCGTGGCGAGCCATGCAGATTCTCAAGCACTGGCACTCAGTTCTCCGTGGCGAGCCTTGCAGATTCTCAAGCACTGGCACTCAGTTCTCCGTGGCGAGCCATGCAGATTCTCAAGCACTGGCACTAAGTTCTCCGTGGTGAGCCATGCAGATTCTCAAGCACTGGCACTCGGTTCTCCGTGGCGAGCCATGCAGATTCTCAAGCACTGGCACTCGGTTCTCCGTGGCGAGCCATGCAGATTCTCAAGCACTGGCACTCAGTTCTCCGTGGCGAGCCATGCAGATTCTCAAGCACTGGCACTCGGTTCTCCGTGGCGAGCCATGCAGATTCTCAAGCACTGGCACTCGGTTCTCCGTGGCGAGCCATGCAGATTCTCAAGCACTGGCACTCGGTTCTCCGTGGCGAGCCATGCAGATTCTCAAGCACTGGCACTAAGTTCTCTGTGGCGAGCCATGCAGATTCTCAAGCACTGGCACTAAGTTCTCCGTGGCGAGCCATGCAGATTCTCAAGCACTGGCACTCAGTTCTCCGTGGCGAGCCATGCAGATTCTCAAGCACTGGCACTCGGTTCTCCGTGGCGAGCCATGCAGATTCTCAAGCACTGGCACTCGGTTCTCCGTGGCGAGCCATGCAGATTCTCAAGCACTGGCACTCAGTTCTCCGTGGCGAGCCATGCAGATTCTCAAGCACTGGCACTCAGTTCTCCGTGGCGAGCCATGCAGATTCTCAAGCACTGGCACTAAGTTCTCCGTGGCGAGCCATGCAGATTCTCAAGCACTGGCACTCGGTTCTCCGTGGCGAGCCATGCATATTCTCAAGCACTGGCACTAAGTTCTCCGTGGCGAGCCATGCACAAGTCCAGGTGGTGTAATACTGTATGGTACGGAAGAGGTCTAATGTGCTAGCAACAGGGATTCTATGACGATGCCCCTTCGTCACTCTGTATATTTGTCGTCGGACTTTCATCCTCGCCAGGACCTATCACACCTGCCATGTCTGGCACTGATACCACGTTCTTCAGGCGTTTCTCTACAAATGAACAAAACAAAATTTCCATCCTGAGTTATAGATGTTTGTGTGATTAATATATATATATATATATATTGTTACTATTAATACGGCAAGTGTTTTCATCATATTTAGTAATAATAGTACGAGTGTGTGTGTGTATATGTATGTATGAATGTATGTGTATATGTAATATATATACACACACACACACACTCGTACTATTATTACTAAATATGATGAAAACACTTGCCGTAATTAATAATAATATTGTTAAATGGTACAATGTTTCCATGCAGTTTTTGCAACACAAAATCTTTTAGATTGTGTTTCTCGAAACAAAATAAACTGGCATTTCGTCAGGTTTACCAAAAAATGTAATTATGAAACGTAGCCAAGAAATATAACTATTAGTCATTTGAAATATTACTTAATAGTATTTCAACTAGTCTGAAAGATTCTTACAAACTTCTGTTGAAAATACGCCATTCAAGAAAAGCTTAGAATAACATAATTACTTGACTGTTAAAGCTATACCAGTAGCCGTGTAGACAATATATGTTAATTATATAATTTTCAGGTTGCTAGGTGAAAAAAAATATCCATAGATATGTGTATCATGTTTGAAATATGACGTCTCTCACTAACACATTGCTCATTTTGACCATATTGTTTTGTGGATTAAAGTAGGAAAACAGCATTTCATCCTGCTTTCACAAAAGGTTTGTTGTTGGGTTGCGGGAACATATATTACGTTTGAGGAGCTTCCTGTGCACAGCCGTGCCCCGCACGCGACTGCCGATGTAGAAGGCAAAGGGAAGCGAACAGAAGAACACAGACAGGACCATGACGCCAGCCACGTTACCATGGAGACGACTGCACCGGAAGTCTCGACTCCATATTAGTCGTGTTCGGTTCATCTAAAATGGAAAATACAAATTCAAAATAAATGATTGAACTTTAGTATTTGTGATACCATAAATGTCTTATGCCAATGCATATTTTGTTTTATTGATTTAAATTGAAAATGCTATAAGTCGTAATTAATAAATATGAGCTGCATTTACAAACAAATTATCATGCAGTGTTTTGTTATCATAAAGCATATTTTGTGCTTTTTAAGAACATTTCTTATAATTGCTTCACTTAGCTACACGTGCCCAGGGTTTTTTAAAGGTTCAGCTAATACGGGCAGTGTGAACTTTCACACAGGCATTTTCTGACAACTGGTTTACCTTAAAATGGTCACCAAGTGTGCTTTATGTCGAGTGTAGCTTGCAGCAAAATTAGTACATTCCAACAGCCGTTGAATTTGTGAATGAAATAGGCTGTTAAAATTGGCGTGGTACAATTGAAAATAAAATTATGAAGCGAACTTGAAACAAATTGACCAAAAACAAATGTCAACTTCACCATGCTATAAAAAATTCCAATGTTGTTACCATCAACCCAGAGAAGCAAATGAAGCCATGTTTGTTAGTTTTGTTCTATTAAAATGATTATCAAATTCTGCACATTTTTGCTAACATGCGTGAAAACATAAAAATCTAAATTTTCAAGATAGCTACCAATTGTGTTTTGTGAATTGACTGGAATAATTTTGCTTCAATAAAAAATTATATAAAAACCAACACCTGGAAGATTGCAAATTCTTTCAAGCTGTGTGCTCAGCAATATCATCATAGTAACAAAATATAATTAAACTAAACCAAGAAAATTTCAAACTTCATGATGACAGGCGATGTCACGATCAAAAACAGGACAAAAAAATTACTATGCCAAAATGGCGATGGCACGTGGCTGTGTATCATTGTCATACCTCCGTTCTGTTTGAGATTTGTACCTGATAGGGTCATAAATAGCTGGATGGCAGCATTGAAAACCAATGGTCGGCAGACTGGCTGGCTGCTACACACAAATACGTTTGGGCGTTTTTTGCCGCTGTGCCTGGGGAAGTTTTAAGACTAATCATGATTAATGTACAGATGAAATTGGTCTTTTCTTAGTTTAAATTTAATATTATATATAAAAATTTAAGATTAAAAAAATTGCACATGGGCAGAGCAGGTCTTTCAGGCATTTTGCCTGTATGACTGGCCTTAAAAAACCTGCAAACGCCAAAAAAAAAAATTTCTCACTCAAGAAAGACAGTAGAACTAGAGGATATGAGGTAACATTAGTAAAGGATCGGTGTAGATTAGATATCAGGAAGTACCCGTTTTCACAGAGGACAATATAAATTAATGGAACAAATTATCTACAGATTGTGTAAATGCTAGCAGCATGAATATGTTTAAAAACAAAGTTGACACATATCTCAGGAGGGCAGGTTACACAGAGATAAAAAAATTTTGGCCTCTCAATAAGCCAATGGCTTCCTTGTCCACTTGCCATCTGGGCCTTCGCGCTGTTGCAGTCAATGCATGACCACTGTTCATTCACATAAGTTTGCCAATGTCTATAATCACGTAATAAAAAAAAGCTGGGGTATTGTGGAGTGAACAGAATGGGTCTAATGCTGTGTTACCGTGCTCCATGTCCCACTTGAGAGACATTACATCCATGCTCCATGTCCCACTTGAGAGACATTACATCCATGCTCCATGTCCCACTTGAGAGACATTACATCCATGCTCCACGTCCCACATGAGAGACATTTCATCCGTGCTCCACATCCCACATGAGAGACATTACATCCATGCTCCATGTCCCACTTGAGAGACATTACATCCATGCTCCATGTCCCACGTGAGAGACATTACATCCATGCGCCACGTCCCACGTGAGAGACATTTCATCCATGCTCCACGTCCCACTTGAGAGACATTTCATCCATGCTCCATGTCCCACTTGAGAGACATTACATCTATGCTCCATGTCCCACTTGAGAGACATTACATCCATGCTCCATGTCCCACTTGAGAGACATTACATCCATATTTTTGGCCTCTCAATAAGCCAATGGCTTCCTTGTCCACTTGCCATCTGGGCCTTTGCGCTGTTGCAGTCAATGCATGACCACTGTTCATTCACATAAGTTTGCCAATGTCTATAATCACGTAATAAAAAAAAGCTGGGGTATTGTGGAGTGAACAGAATGGGTCTAATGCAGTGTTACCGTGCTCCATGTCCCACTTGAGAGACATTACATCCATGCTCCATGTCCCACTTGAGAGACATTACATCCATGCTCCATGTCCCACTTGAGAGACATTACATCCATGCTCCACGTCCCACATGAGAGACATTACATCCATGCTCCATGTCCCACTTGAGAGACATTACATCCATGCTCCATGTCCCACTTGAGAGACATTACATCCATGCTCCATGTCCCACTTGAGAGACATTACATCCATGCTCCATGTCCCACTTGAGAGACATTACATCCATGCTCCATGTCCCACTTGAGAGACATTACATCCATGCTCCATGTCCCACTTGAGAGACATTACATCCATGCTCCACATCCCACATGAGAGACATTACATCCATGCTCCACATCCCACATGAGAGACATTACATCCATGCTCCATGTCCCACATGAGAGACATTACATCCATGCTCCACATCCCACATGAGAGACATTACATCCATGCTCCATGTCCCACTTGAGAGACATTACATCCATGCTCCATGTCCCACTTGAGAGACATTACATCCATGCCCCATGTCCCACATGAGAGACATTACATCCATGCTCCATGTCCCACTTGAGAGACATTACATCCATGCCCCATGTCCCACTTGAGAGACGTTACATCCATGCTCCACGTCCCACATGAGAGACATTACATCCATGCTCCACGTCTCACATGAGAGACATTTCATCCATGCTCCACATCCCACATGAGAGACATTACATCCATGCTCCATGTCCCACTTGAGAGACATTACATCCATGCTCCATGTCCCACTTGAGAGACATTACATCCATGCTCCATGTCCCACTTGAGAGACATTACATCCATGCTCCACATCCCACATGAGAGACATTACATCCATGCTCCACATCCCACATGAGAGACATTACATCCATGCTCCATGTCCCACTTGAGAGACATTACATCCATGCTCCATGTCCCACTTGAGAGACATTACATCCATGCCCCATGTCCCACATGAGAGACATTACATCCATGCTCCATGTCCCACTTGAGAGACATTACATCCATGCCCCATGTCCCACTTGAGAGACATTACATCCATGCTCCATGTCCAACTTGAGAGACATTACATCCATGCCCCATGTCCCACTTGAGAGACATTACATCCATGCTCCATGTCCCACTTGAGAGACATTACATCCATGCTCCACGTCTCACATGAGAGACATTTCATCCATGCTCCACATCCCACATGAGAGACATTACATCCATGCTCCATGTCCCACTTGAGAGACATTACATCCATGCTCCATGTCCCACTTGAGAGACATTACATCCATGCTCCATGTCCCACTTGAGAGACATTACATCCATGCTCCACATCCCACATGAGAGACATTACATCCATGCTCCACATCCCACATGAGAGACATTACATCCATTCTCCACATCCCACATGAGAGACATTAAATCCATGCTCCACATCCCACATGAGAGACATTACATCCATGCTCCATGTCCCACTTGAGAGACATTACATCCATGCTCCATGTCCCACTTGAGAGACATTACATCCATGCCCCATGTCCCACATGAGAGACATTACATCCATGCTCCACGTCCCACTTGAGAGACATTACATCCATGCCCCATGTCCCACTTGAGAGACATTACATCCATGCTCCATGTCCCACTTGAGAGACATTACATCCATGCTCCACGTCCCACATGAGAGACATTTCATCCATGCTCCACATCCCACATGAGAGACATAACATCCATGCTCCATGTCCCACTTGAGAGACATTACATCCATGCCCCATGTCCCACTTGAGAGACATTACATCCATGCTCCATGTCCCACTTGAGAGACGTTACATCCATGCTCCATGTCCCACTTGAGAGACATTACATCCATGCTCCATGTCCCACTTGAGAGACATTACATCCATGCTCCACGTCCCACATGAGAGACATTTCATCCATGCTCCACATCCCACATGAGAGACATTACATCCATGCTCCATGTCCCACTTGAGAGACATTACATCCATGCCCCATGTCCCACTTGAGAGACATTACATCCATGCTTCATGTCCCACATGAGAGACATTACATCCATGCTCCATGTCCCACTTGAGAGACGTTACATCAATGCTCCACGTCCCACATGAGAGACATTACATCCATGCTCCACGTCCCACATGAGAGACATTACATCCATGCTCCACGTCTCACATGAGAGACATTACATCCATGCTCCACGTCCCACATGAGAGACATTACATCCATGCTCCATGTCCCACTTGAGAGACATTACATCCATGCTCCATGTCCCACATGAGAGACATTACATCCATGCTCCACATCCCACATGAGACATTACATCCATGCTCCATGCCCCACGTGAGAGACATTACATCCATGCTCCATGTCCCACGTGAGAGACATTACATCCATGCTCCATGTCCCACTTGAGAGACATTACAGGTACATCCATGCTCCATGCCCCACATGAGAGACATTACATCCATGCTCCATGTCCCACTTGAGAGACATTACATCCATGCTCCATGTCCCACTTGAGAGACATTACAGGTACATCCATGCTCCATGTCCCACATGAGAGACATTACATCCATCCCGACATCTATACTCACAGAATCGACAAGGTCCATGCACACATGTTTTGGGAACGCCTTCTCCAGGTCCTTATAAAGGTTGTTCAACTGTTGGTAGAGGGCTCTGCAGTCATTACAAACAGTCTCGTTCGCCACACTTGGTGAGTATGGTGTAAGATGTCCCTGTAAAAATCACCACCAAAGAGAATTCATGTGAAACATTCTTTTACAAGAATCAATACAGCATGTAACCGAGGGTAACCAGAATAAGTAATCGCCAGTCAAGCTAGTGACCTGACATAGACAAATTTACAGTAAGAATTTGTCATATTCCAGCTACTTAAATGTAACAAAACTTTAATTACAACAAATAACAACTTAAGTAGTCTTAATTTCAGACAAGAGCTAGTTTGAGCATGAACCAGAAACCCTAGTAAGTGGCCGTCAAGTTATTCAACTTGTACACAGTAAGTGGCTGTCAAGTTATTCAACTTTTGTTCTCCGTATTCGCTAGGTGGCAGGTTTTTTTTTCTCATGCGAGGTTAATAGAAGACACAGTTAGCAAGTATATTAGCCTAAAGTGTTCTTTTGATCACAAAAACAGCCTTATTCAAGGCTAACGTAGCAAACTAATTAAAACTAAATTGTATGATGGCGCCGTGCAAACGGCAGTTAAAGGCCACAAGGCACTTAATTTGTGGCAGTTGCAGTAACTGGGTGGACTTCGTCAAGTCTGGGTGCGAGAAGTCCTGGGCTGAGGTCCAGGCAGATAGTTTTAGTTTTGAGTGTAGGGGATGTACGAAGATGAAGGAACTAGAGGTGGAGTTGGAAGAGCTGAGGCTGCTACATGTGGCAATGGTGGGAAGGGAACAGGGGGGTTGTGCCAGTAGTTCCGGTGGGGGAACAGTAGATGATAAAGTGGGGAAAGACACAAGAGATGCTAGGGAGAGCTCACCGCAGCCTGGGAGGAAGCTGAGAGGAGGGAAGCTGACAGGTCATAGGGAGACAGGACGTAAGGAGACTGGAAGGAAAGGAACGGGAGGGAAGACAACCGGAGTGAAGGAGAGGGGAGCAGGGGAGACAGGAGAAGGGAGTGGGTGAGATGGGAGGGAAGACAACCGGAGTGAAGGAGAGGGGAGAAGGGAGTGGGGGAGACGGGAGGGAAGACAACCGGAGTGAAGGAGAGGGGAGTGGGAGAGACAAGAGCAAAGGAGTGGGAAGTGGGGGAGACAGGAGCGAAGGAGACAGGAGGGAAGGGGTCAGGACAGAATGCGATGGAGGGGATCGAACGGAAGAGTTATTCTGCAGCAGTGATAGAGGGGGTGAGGAAGAGAGCGAGGGTGTTTGTGGGGGATTCGATAGTTAGGAAGACCGACAGAGTCTTAAACAAGGGAGATGATGTGGTGGTCTGCTTGCCTGGAGCCAAAATAGAGGCGATAACTGAGAGGGTAAAAAACATTGTAGGCTCGGGTAAGGGTGGATCTGTTTTAGTACACGTAGGGACAAATAACGTAGAGAGGGAGGGTACAACTGCCATAGTTAGGAAATATAGGCAGTTGGTCAGAACACTAAAACAGACGCGGGTTGAGCAGGTAATACTGTCAAGGATTTTACCTGTAATGGGCAGGAGGGGTCACAAATATCGAAATTGTCGGGGGATGGCAATTAACATGTTAGTCCAGAAGCTATGTAGGGAAGAGGAAGTTGGATTTGTGGATTTATGGGGAAGTTTTGTTGGGAGGGCTGATATGTACATGAAGGATGGGCTTCATTTAAGTGGAAAGGGGGCGGCAGTATTCGCGGACAAACTTTCAGCAGCAGTAGATAGTAACTTGGGTACAATGACAAATATTTTTGGAAGTAAACATTCTTTAAACTAGAAGTGCAGGGGGGTTACCTAGAGGTGTCTCAAGCAGAACAAGAGGCCACTAGCACAGATAAACCAATATCAAATCATCCGAAAAACATCTCTGAAAAAGGTTATAGATGCGTATGTTTAAATGCAAGGAGCATAGTAAATAAGAAAAACGAATTAAACATTATGGTAGAAGATATTGACCCTCACATAATTGGTATAACTGAATCATGGGCCAACATAGATATAACAGATGCTGAATTAGGACTGACAGGATATGTAATGTTTAGGAAAGATCGAATAGGAAGAAGGGGCGGGGGAATTATTTTATATGTTAAAGAATCCATTCAGGCTTATGAAATAAAACTAGAAAGGGAAGCAGATTGCGATGAAGCTGTTTGGTGCAAAATTGTTTCAGGAAATTCAAAATTAACTGTTGGATTAGTTTACCGAAGTCCAAACATAAACGAAGAGGACAACACAAAAATAAAAAATGCTATAAAGGAAGTTAGTAAAGGGGAATGTATCATAATGGGAGATTTTAACCATGGACACATACAATGGAATTCTCTAGAGAGTACAGGGATTGAGGACCAACAATTTCTATTTTTAATCCAGGATAGCTTTCTTACTCAGCACGTGCTAGAACCAACCAGGAGAGAAAATGTATTAGATATAGTTCTGTCATCACAAAAAGAATTAGTGGACAATGTAAAAATATTTGAACCATTGGGTAATAGTGATCATAATCAAATACATTTTGACATCAATGTAAAATCAGAAAGTAAAAATAAGAAAACGTACAAGAGAAACTTCCACAAAGGTAACTACAAAGATATGAGAAAATACTTAGCAAAGCTAGATTGGAATAACATGCTGATGAATAAGACCGCAATTGAATGTTGGAATATTCTAAAATATGAAATTGAGAGTATCATCGATAAATTTGTTCCCTTCCAAAAACAAGGAAAACGGTGTAGAAAGAAACACTTGTCAAAAGAGGCTATTAGAAAAATAATGCTAAAACAAACTATGTGGAGGGTTTATAGGCGTACCAGAAAGGAAGAAGACTATGCAAAATACAAAGAGGCACTTAATGCAGCTACAACTGAAATCAGACAATCTAAAAGAAGCTATGAGCAAAAACTAGCATGTAACATAAAAAATGACAGCAAGAGTTTTTATGCATATGTCAGGAGTAAACAAAACGTACAAGACAAGGTTGGACCTCTAGAAGACAGTGCTGGAAATATAATATCACAGGGGTTTTTAATGGCGGAAGACCTAAATGGTTACTTCAGTTCAGTGTTTACCAAAGAAGATATTAGTTCATTACCAGTTGCTGATGCTAAATTTCAGGGGGCTAAATCTGACTATTTAGGTCCGTTAGTTGTAACTCCAGAATTGGTAGCTAAGAAAATAAAGGCAATGAAGGATAACAAATCACCGGGAGTGGATGGGATTCCTCCAAAATTACTAATGGAAACAGTAGAACAAATCAGTATACCACTTGCAAGAGTATTCAACTTGTCATTAAAAGAGGGAGTTGTTCCGTTTGAATGGAAAGAAGCAAACATCATACCATTATTTAAAAAGGGTTCGAGAAATAAGTCAGATAATTACAGACCAGTGAGTTTAACGTCAGTGATTTGTAAATTATTAGAAAGGTTAATTAAAGACCATATGGTAGACTTCCTCGTTAAGCATAAATTATTAAATTCATCTCAACATGGATTCCTTAAAGCGAGGTCATGCTTAACAAATATGTTATGTTTTTTGGAAGAAATCACTAAGTGGATAGACGTGGGATCGCCAGTAGATATTATCTACTTAGATTTTCAGAAAGCTTTTGACAAAGTGCCACATCAAAGATTACTACTTAAATTAAAAGCCCATGGTATCGGGGATAGCATAACTGACTGGATAGAACAATGGCTGACTGACAGAAGACAACGAGTTGTAGTAGATGGAGAAGTTTCAACTTGGAAATCGGTTTTGAGTGGGGTACCTCAAGGATCAGTATTAGGACCTATATTATTCTTAATTTATATCAATGACTTGGACGACAGTATAACAAGTAACGTACTGAAATTTGCGGACGACACAAAACTGTTTAGAAAAGTTAATACTGATGGTGATAAACAACATTTACAAAACGATCTAGACAGATTAGTGAAATGGTCTGAGAAATGGCAGATGTTGTTCAATTTTGGGAAATGTAAATGCCTACATACAGGACATGGGAACTTGAATGTAAACTATAAAATGGGAGATACTGTTCTGGGTACTACTGTAAAAGAAAAGGACTTAGGAGTTACAATAAGCGCTGATATGAAAGTTTCAGAGCAGTGTGGTATTGCAGCTTCAAAGGGTAATCAAATTCTTGGATTGATTAGAAGAAACATAACATACAAGGGAAAAAAGTTAATTATACCTCTTTATAAAGCAATAGTTAGACCTCATTTAGAATACTGTATACAAGCATGGAGACCATATCGTAAGAAGGATATAGATACGCTTGAACGCATACAAAGGAGAGCAACTAAAATGATTCCAGAACTGAGAGACCTTAGTTATGAAGAACGCCTGAAAGAATGTGGTTTAACAACTCTAGAGACAAGGAGGTTAAGAGGAGATCAGATTGAAGTTTTTAAGATATTGAATGGGTATGAAAATATTGATAGAAATATGTTTTTCTCACTCAAGAAGGATAGCAGAACTAGAGGACATGAGGTAAAATTAGTAAAGGATCAATGTAGATTGGACATCAGGAAGCACTCGTTCTCACAGAGGACAATAAATGAATGGAACAAATTGTCTACAGATTGTGTAACTGCTAGCAGCGTGAATATGTTTAAAAACAAGGTAGACACATATCTCAGGAGGGCGGCTTATAAGTAGATGAACATTGTTGGACTCTCGATAAGCCAATGGCTTCCTTGTCCACTTGCCATCTGGGCCTTTGGCTTGGATGGCAACTCTTGTTAAATCTTGTTAAACTTGTACACAGTAAGTGGCCGTCAAGTTATTCAACTTGTACACAGTAAGTGGCTGTCAAGTAATTAAACTTGTACACAGTAAGTGGCTGTCAAGTAATTTCTCTGCTGATGCTTACACTGAGCATTTTATTTTAGTTTTATCATTTCCACATGCTGCTCTGCATAAGATATAGTTGGCACTTACATGTGAGCTGTTAAGAAAACACTCAAATGTACGATTTACAAGAGCCTTGAAGTTGACTGTCAAGTTATTCAACTTGTACACAGTCGTGTCGCTCTCTCTCACGTAACAGTCTGGAAAGGCAACAGTATAAAGCAAATTTAAATAAATGCTAAAGTTAACTCAACAATATTCACCACTCTGAAGGTATTTGTTCAACCATTACTGACCATGAAAATGGCCATGTATAGGAATTGTAATCTGATGTATGACATTTATTTTTTATAGTAATTCATAGTAGCTTTTTGTTTTAACACAAACAACCATCTTTCCATTGAAAAATGCCATCTGCATCAATTCAATGTCTATAATATTATTATTATAGGAGACGTGAGCACAAAACATTCACCCCAAAGCATCAGTAGCATGATAAATAGTTAAAGAAAAGAGACATCTTAGAAAAATGTACATTATTGTGTACATATTTATGGATAGAATATTATTTACAATTAGCAATATGACATAACATTCACTCTAATTTAAGTTCAATATAAATATTCAATATTGATATATTTGTTTAATCCTGTTTTTTCTGAACTATCCAGCCTGAAGTGATGCTTGTACATGTACTTGCTTTTACATGTGGCATTTATTGAGTTGCGGCCATGGAAAATAAAGACAAATTAAATCAGAAAAGTATTCCTTCCCTCCTTGTTAAACATAAGTTTTGTCATTGAATGAACCACTCACTATCACAGCTGCTGTTGCTCCACATTGTCGCAATGAACATCGCAGTTGTCACAACAATCTGGACACGGTCCGCATTCAGGATTGTTTCCCCACACAGAATGCCATCCCCTTCCGTAACATTGCCCTGCAATATCACAATAAACACATATATCGCTGTAAAGGTCACACCTTTCTTAAGTAGTGATAGGTGTGTTGCTCTTATGAAATGGGGGTCAAATAACGTGCACACAGTAGATACTGGTTGGTTTGTACTGATACACGAGGGTCACTCAGATTTCCCAAATATGATGTTTTTCCCATAAATTTAGACCCATATTTTAAAATCAGCCAGTAACAATACATACAATTAATTGGAAGCTATTGACGTTTGTAAGCTACATGTATAATTACAGTTTTAGGGAAGAGCATGGGTCCTGTGAATAAACATTAGTTTGGAAATAACATCTACTAACAGTCATTAAAATAGCAGTGTTGGCCTGTCAGGACAAACCACTAATAATACGCACAGCTCTGTGAACAGGCATCTTTTAATTAAATCCTCATCCTATCAGTCACTTCGTCAGCAACAGTTCCAGGAAAATTGCAGGAAGGTTGTAATCCCCAATTCCCCATCTCTGTTGAAATCTGCTTGCAGATTATGCTGCACTGGTTTTTTAAGAGTGTCCTTCTCTAGTGGTAGTGAGTGCATCACAAGTTTTTTCCATTTCCCTGCATGGGATCTTTTACTTCTACTGGCAGACACCAGATAGAAGGGACCAACAGCTTTTACTGACTCTTCTGAAAATCATCTCGAATGCTCTGTTGATCATATTGTAAGAGTAAACAGGTTTTATTTACCTTCATCATTGTGTCGTATATCACTATTGCCTGTTGGTACACAGGATAGCAGTGCTCACACAGCTGGATGGGTCTGGCATACTGCACAGCGCACTTGGTGAAGTTAGCCGCCGCCTCGGAAAACTCGTACATAAATGCATGACAACTAGATACTAAATTCATACGTGGCGTCGTCTGACTCCTAAAATAACCAGTGCTGACTTTGTCTACTAAACCTGTAGATGTCAACAGAAGCGATTCAGTCACTCTAGGATCTTGTGACAGCTGGGAGATTGGGTCTCCCGGAGGCGGAGGTAAACTTTCGCGAACAGTTTCATTTATGAGGTTTGATGTTTCCTCAGTGGTACGTACATCGATAACTGTAAACGTTAGTATACCAAATATGCAAACATAACAACTTTTCATGTTAGTCATTTTCAAACACTATCCCGTAAACATTCTACGAATATGTCCGCACTTTGTTGACTTTTGTGAAGCGGAAGTTTAGTAACTTTTGGTAAACATATCCGCAGCAAATATCTCCGTTTCAACTTAAAATATATATTATTACCGCCAACGGATATAATAATTGGTTTAGCATTGTACCTGAAAATGTGTCATCTAAGATGTAGTGCGTATAGTATGCACACCTTTTTAAATAACAAATATTGTCGTTTTGTGCGTGACAGAAAGATGGCTGCGTCCGCTATAAATGCTGTTTGGTTTCGACGTCTCATAAACTGTGTAAAATATGCTCATACTCATAGGTATGTATACTATATCTAATGACAGAATCCTAAAACAAAAGTTAATTTCATAACTCGTGTATTTTTCTCGAATTGTTTTCAAGTAAGATGTGATCGGTGTGACAGAAGCAAGATGTGATCGGTGTGACAGAACAGTCAGTCACTGACACTGCGGTGCCAGTGAGATGACCTTTGCTTTGCCTAGTCCAGGACCTAGATGTGGCTTTGGGACATTTGTCTGAAATTAATAAGTGCACTTGTCAGACCCCAACTGGAGTACACCACTGTCATCTGGGACCCCTAAAGCGTCAGGCTTTCGGTCGAAGGGACCAGGGTTCAAAACCACCAGTAGTAGAGCATCTGACTGTACTGTCGAAGGGATCGGGGTTCAAAACCACCTGCTGCCGTTTCGAAATTTGAGCAATTTCGTTCACGTTGCCTGTGTCTTTCGGAAGAAGCACTAAAAGCTGTTGGTCTCTTCTATCTTGTGTCTATGCCATGGAATGTAAAAGCGGGTGTTGGATGTTTCGGCCCATAACAGGTTCGGCCCATGGGCCGAACCATCCAACAGCGCAACCGATGAACAGTGAAGTGTTTTCGCTCGCATGGGCCGAACCATCCGTACATCCGCGACGGGTGTCGGATGTTTCGGCCCATAACCATCCGTGTAAGTTAAAAAAATTTGCAGATAGATTAAAAGCATAAAGGGCTTGATCACATAAAATGTGCTCACACAAACAATGAAGTCAATACATTATAATACATATTATATTACAATACAAGCTCAATTAGTTATTACTTTTATTCGTGGACGTTTCCTTTAGACATAAGTTACTTCAATTTGGTTCATTATTTTATTATGTCAATCGCTTTCCATTATTTTATTTATATTGCTATATTTCTATAAATAGTTCTAGATTATTATTATATTAGCGCGTGAGTGTGTGCGTATGTTTCTTTGCACGATCATAATTTCCGCCGCTCCGCCTTTCTTATTGATTCAGGCTGTGGGCTGAAATGACTATTCTTAAATATCCGCCGCTTACGTTTCTGCTACTAGAGTAGGCCGAATCGACTGTCACTGAATTCAGTAGCGACAGTGAAGTGGGCCGAACCATCTGTCTGCGTGGCCGAATCGACTAGGCCGAATCATCCGTCGGCGTGGGCCGACCCGTCTTGGGTCAAACCATCCAGGACCCATAAAAGATCCCACGCAGGGAAATGGAAAAAAAAACTGTGATGGACTCACAAACTCTAGAGAAGAACACTCTTAAAAAACTTTCATGTTGTCGTACACATAGTGACGCTAGTGAAATAATGGAAGAAGAAGAATCAAAACTAGAATTGTTGGTATGTCTGCAATAATACTGCAGAGAAACCAGTGTTACCATACCGGCATGCTAAACCAGATATTCCAGACATCACAGGCTTGTAATGAATGATTGTAATGTTTTTGTTTATTTCAGATGTCTGAATGTGAGGTGTCAGCCATTGTTGAACCAGCGTGGCATGGTTGTGCGGCACATGTGCAGCAGCAAGACAGATGACAGCGACTCGGCCACACCACAGAAACCAGGTGGTGGCCAGAAACTGGACTTGGCCAAACCAAAAGCACGACGGAGAGCTGAGCACGTGCAGACATCAAGTGAAGCCAAGTACATTGAATTCATCATCCTTGAACAGCATGTGGAATGCATTTGTGGAGTTTTGTTTTATAAATAATAATAAGAATATATTTATTCATACTAGCAGGTGTACAATAGCAATTCAATTAAAAGAATACATCTTTTCGTTTGCTGTATATTAAACAATACATCTCTATATTAAACAATACATCCTTTAGAAATGGAACTGTTTAATAGTTACAAATGAGAGTAAGTTTAATAGCTGCTCATGCAGTCTTCTTTGACACTGGATTTGAAGGAGATCATAAAAATTACTACGCTTCTTATTACAGAAGGTCATCAAGTTTTATTTGTATTAACAGTGGTAGAATTTAGGCTAAAATTAGTGGGGGCCAGTCGGACCCCCACTTTCCAGAATCTAGGGGGCCCACAGCTGTTTTCATGAAAAAATCCATAATATAAATTTATTGACTTGTATATTTTATATTTCTGTTTGCCGTCTCCCGTTTTAAAATGTCTTCCCACCTGGCATATATATATATATAATATATATATATACATACATACATGCTCAAGAGTATTAACCATTATTATATCATTATATCCTTGATCGGATAACTAATACAATTAAGTTATTTTGGCCAGTCTCGTGGACATGAACAACCAGGGATGAGCAATTAAATTTTTTTTAATGACTGAAAATTAGCTGCGAAGTTCTAAAATCTTTGCAACAGTATTACAAGTGAAATAACTATGAAAGCATAGAATAATTATCAACCACAAAACGTCCAAGAATACAATTAATAAAACGATACCTTTTGCTTTGAGTTACAATAAGTCATTGTTAGAACATAACATAACTTCAGAAGCAGTTATATTTTGTTCACCAGTCGGTCACATTATCACAAATTACAAACATTAATGAGTAAAGGTGTAGGAAGAATGTCAGTCCACAAACATTGTTTGACTTTGACAGAGGACTGGGTAACTATATGAATGCTAAATGTCGATCCCAAGCTAAGGTATAATTTGATTGTCATTATGCAACTTTCTTGCGCTTGGCCAAGCCTTGTCGTGTCTTCCCAATAATCTTAAATCTTCCCATTTGTGGTATGTTGAAGCTCAACCAATGCTAAACAATCATCCGTACATTTATTGTTATCTCCGTAGGGTTATCCCTGGCTAGATTAGAGAGCATCGTCAAACTGGTGTTTCTGCTTTTAGGCAACTCTTTTAGGCATGTCTCTGCATATAATGCACCATTCAATTCATCATTTTTGAATTGGGAGACATTCTGCTAAAATGGAGCAGCATATTATATTACGTTATGACAGAATAAACAGATGCCTTTTTATGTCATGCTAAATAGCCCATACAGAATAGCCAAGAAATAAGAACTTTTGGTATTTGCTTGTAGATCCATTATTATACTAACTTATTCTTACCTATCAAAGGAAATGTGTTACCTCTTGGAATACTGTGTGGTGCTCAACAGAGCTTTTGGGACCATCACGATCCCTTCATGAGCACTAGAATGAGCTGTTAGCTGGTGTCATGTGACTTAGTTGTTGATTGTCACATGACAGTGCTGTGTTCCATGAAGATCGCGGGAAAGCTCCATTGAGCATCACACAGTATTCTGAAAGGTAACAAACTTCCTTTCACATCAATGTAACAAAATATGGAAACAATTTACCAGGTACTGTTATTCTTACCTGCATTCAGTCCCGAGGAGGAAGGTCTCAAAGAAGACCTGGTGTCAGCCGTAAAGGATGTGGCAGACACCCTCCCTGGGGACGCCAATCGCACCACGTCAGAGTTACTGCGCAAGCTGCAGGAACACGTCGTCATGACGACTGATCAGAAGAATGGACAGACCAAAAAGTCTGTAAGGTAGGCTGATCACTGCTTTTAACACAAATCGTTACACGATCATATATTGTACTAGGTGTGTCACTAGTGAACTAGTCATAGCTGTTAAGAAAGCCTAAAACTGGTTTGATTTGTAAATTTTTTCATTGTTTCTTCTTTCTTCTGTTGTCACTACTATTACTAAAAGTAACCAGAATCGATGCACTTTAGATATGAACAAATATTAATAAAATATAGTTTGAAAAAAGCCAGGCCTCGGTTGTGTCAATCTTTCATGTTCTTCAGTGTTTAGTTCACTTTGCTAACCACCTGTTTGTAGTGACCTGTTTGTGGGCCTGAAAGTTGAGAAACGAGCCCCTCGGCATAGGGGTTTCCACCCTGAAGTGGAGGGTGACAGTGAGTCACTGTCCGCCTTCAGGAAGCCAAAGAGGGTTGACCGTCGCAGTGTCAGTGAAAGTTTGATGGAGTCAAAAGGGACGTCAAGGTAGGGCTTCGTGTTTGGTTCTTTTACAGTTGAGACCATCTCAGTCTTGACCATGGCCAGTATAGGGTTTATTTTGTCTTCCAATTGAAGTTCTAGTTCACATGACATATCACCATTAATTTTGGATAAGTAGGTTAAGTGCTTTGAGGTGCTGCTATGTTTCAAAACACAACTGACTGTCATTCAGCAACACTGTACTGACTCCATGGTTGCCAACAAGATGTGTCATTGGTTTTCGGCCATAGTCCAGTGCATATGATGCATGTCATGTTTCAAGACAACCTGCTCTCTGGTAGCACTGCAAAAGTGACTGCAAAACAAGCTTGATGGTTGCAACAAGAAATGTCATTGGTTTTAGCCCATTGTAAATCTGTGTGTTGTAAGAGTAAGGAGCACATGATGCATGCTATGTTTTAGCCCATTGTAAATCTGTGTGTTGTAACAGTAAGGAGAACATGATGCATGCTATGTTTTAGCCCATTGTAAATCTGTGTGTTGTAACAGTAAGGAGCACATGATGCATGCTATGTTTTAGCCCATTGTAGATCTGTGTGTTGTAAGAGTAAGGAGCACATGATGCATGCTATGTTTTAGCCCATTGTAAATCTGTGTGTTGTAAGAGTAAGGAGCACATGATGCATGCTATGTTTTAGCCCATTGTAGATCTGTGTGTTGTAAGAGTAAGGAGCACATGATGCATGCTATGTTTTAGCCCATTGTAGATCTGTGTGTTGTAAGAGTAAGGAGCACATAATGCATGCTATGTTTTAGCCCATTGTAGATCTGTGTTGTAAGAGTAAGGAGCACATGATGCATGCTATGTTTTAGCCCATTGTAGATATGTGTGTTGTAAGAGTAAGGAGCACATGATGCATGCTATGTTTTAGCCCATTGTAGATCTGTGTGTTGTAAGAGTAAGGAGCATATAATGCATGCTATGTTTTAGCCCATTGTAGATCTGTGTTGTAAGAGTAAGGAGCACATAATGCATGCTATGTTTCCTTCTGTAGGCTGCTATTCAGAACCATTGGACTGAGGCTCAGTATTTTACACTGCCTACATATATAATCTTAGTGGCAAATAACTCAATGAGCTAACTCTGTTAGGCAGTTTATTTTCATGTTTCCATTTTGCAGGACAGTAAAGATCAACTTGAAACTGTTTGAGGGTGAAGCATTAGGAATTTTCAATGGTGTAAAGCCGGCTGAAGAATCAACAGAAAGTAAGAGTGTGAGATGGGTCCGTCCGTGCAGTAGAGTCAGTGTTAGCCTTGACTTGATACTTCAGTTTCCCATAGATCTTTTTTGGTGCTAATTAGTGCAATCTTTTTTTGTAAGATATGAGTTAGTAACTGTAATGTTTTAACTAATGGATCTTGCTGTTTAAATTGAGATTGAGTTGTTATTCCATTCCCATCAGTTCTGCAAAAACTACTGCTATTAATAATCCACTGCATTTTGGATATTTTGACAAATGTAGTCACTTCAGGTGTTGTAAAATGAGAGTTTTAAATATTACATGACTTTTTATAAGTCTAGTAATTTTGTCTGTTTATACACTTTTATCATGGTGTGTACTCTTTACCAGTTTTTGTCAAAAACAAGTTGGTGAAGAATCTTATTCTTATTTTCATGTTCACAACTGCTGATTTATCACTTCCAGTGACAGGCAAGCCAACGCTGTTTGAGCAGATTGAGCGTGAGACTCTGGAGAAGTTGGCTGACCTTCCCGCGCCCACTGCCTTCGACGAGATGATCACTTGGACGGAGCAGGGCATTCTCTGGAAATTCCCCATTGACTGTGAGCAAGGTACAGCAACAGCTAAGTCCACTCCAACCAGCAACATCTAAGTCCACTCCAACCAGCAGCATCTAAATCCATTCCAACCAGCAGCATCTAAGTCCACTCCAACCAGCAACATCTAAGTCCACTCCAACCACCAACATCTAAGTCCACCCAACCACCAGCACAATCTAAGTCCACTCCAACCAGCAACATCTAAGTCCACTCCAACCAGCAGCATCTAAGTCCACTCCAACCAGCTTGCCACCAGACTAAAATAACTATCTCTAAATGTTTTCTCTGCTATTGCTAATACGTCACTCATTACACGTTTTTATCACTCTACACCATCTTTCACTTTCATGTTCAGTTCATTCAACCCTTCTGAAAAATAAAACACCTATTTCTAGTCAACCAGCCACCAAACAAAAACTAACTGTTTGCAGTCAGTCAACCGCCAGGCAAGAACAATTTTTTTCATGAACTGCTCACTTAAAATTGCATGATGAACTGGCAGATTTTGTGAAATAATTACACTGGTCTTTACAGGCCTAGACAAGGAGGCTCAGGTTGGCTTCCATGAGCATATCTTCCTGGATCACCTGATCGAGGACTTCCCAGCCAGAGGGCCCATCCGCCACTTCATGGAGCTCATCATAACTGGGCTGTCAAAGAACCCCTATCTGACAGTAGAACAGAAGAAGGAACACGTCCAGTGGTTCCGCGAATACTTCAGCGACAAAATACAGTTGGTCGAGGATGCGATGGCAGTCGAACACACTGCATAGGTAGAGCCCTTTAGTTATGGACTTGTGAACTTATAATTTTGTAACTATAGTTACGACAGTGGTCGTCTTCTATGTCCTTGATGGCTCACGGTCTCACGTCATGGAGCACCTGGATGGCAAATCTGTGGTTTTAGTGCACAGGTTTAGTTATCTGGTTTGTTCCAAAGCCGAGGCTGTCGAGGTGCGAATGTGTATAGCAATAAATTGTCAACTTTCATCATGTTGATAGTGTTTGCTTTGTTACAATGTCAATGTCTTGTTAGCTTACATGTGTTCATTGAGTCACGTGTGTAAGTATGTAACGTTGTATGTACATTGACAGTTTTTGACTGGAAAACTGCCCTATTGGAGCTATTGTGGGGTGTCAAAACTCACAGTTTTGTTGGACACGCCTCAACGTCAGTGACGACGACTTTGGTTGACTGCACATAGGCACCATTGACCAAGTAAATATGTGCACCAATTATAAGCCTACGTAACAACTTTGTTCACCACTGTGATGCTGTATAGGTGTGCACTGGCCTACAAGTGCGTTGCCAGACATTAAAAAAAGATACGTTCTTATATAGCGCGGTATCCAGTCCCGGGGACTGTTCAAAGCGCTTTACACTTCACCCCGGCAGACCTGTTCATTCAAATGCTTTTTTGACTTCTCTGGGAAGCATTCAGACATGCTGCAATTACTGCGCAAAGACTTCGTTCCGATACCCATCTCTCTCTGTAGCCAGGTACTCATTTATACAGCAGCGTGAACTGTGGCAACGTGGGATGAACAAAATAGCCAAAGCTTCAAATGTGGTTTTTCTGTTTGGGAAACAATTACATCTTAGTTTTCTAGGAGCATTTCCTAAGTATGATCCTGTTGGTATTTCTGATAGCAACTGACCTGTTCACTGTTGGTGGAAAAGACAACATGGTGAGCGTCGTCTACTACAGCAAATGGATCAACATCACTGAACTGAAAGCAACGAAGAGCGCAAATGTCATCGAGGCACTACAGAGACAGTTTGCAGATTTTGGTATCCCTGAGGAGCTGGTATCGGATCACGGCCCTCAGTTCGGCAGCTGGGAGTTCAGGTTGTTGATGCAAAGTTGGGGAATTGTCCACAGGACATCAAGTCCAACATATGCACTGGCAAATGGACAAGCAGAGAGAATGGTTCAAGTTGCTAAGAACCTGATCAAGAAGTTGAGTGCTGAAGGAACATCGTATCATTTGGGACTTCAAGAAATCAGAAACACTCCAATAACAAATGGAATGTTAACGCCAGCTCAACTGTTGCAAGGTAGGGCTCTTAGAAGCAAGATTCCTCGACCCGAGAAAGCACTCTTTCCGCATACTTACCATCAGGCGAGGGTTAAGCAAGAACTGCAAAAAAGTTCTACCACGACAAAAAGGCAGGTCCGGAGAAAGAAATCCTGAAGCTTGGAAATCAAGTAAGAGTACACCTGCAAGTAATGGTACACCTGCAAGTAAGAGTACACCTGCAAGTAATGGTACACCTGCAAGTAAGAGTACACCTGCAAGGCAAGTGGAGAAGAGCAATTGTCAACAAGCATCTACCTGAACTAAGATCATATCAAGTAGAGACTGGTGACGGAAGGCGATACCGTTGCAATCGGATGCACATAAACCGTAACTATGGCTTACCAATGGCACGATGCGGGATGTTTCGTACAATGCAAGCGACAGTTCCGAGCACTGTCAGTGACACGTCCACGGCAAGTGGAAATATCGCGCGACCACCTGAGATGACATCTCAACCGTCATCGACGAGTGACCGAGTTTAAACCAGACGTGGACGAGAAGTCAAACCACCGCAATGGACAAAGGACTATGTCTAGAACTGTGTCATAGAACTGAATACCACTAACTTTATAGACAACTCTTAAAAAAGGGAGATGTCATATAATGTGGTGCTAAACATTTCACGAGACACGGGAGTGACAAACGGAAGTTGGCGTCCATATTTCGATCTTGTAGTTTGTGTTCATGAAAACAATGTTAATCAAAGGCAAAGCCATCCGTCTTTATTAACCAGACATAGACAGAGAGTGCATCGAGTGGGCTGGCATTTGTATGGACCAGAAAGCAAAATGTGGTGTGTGATGAAAGCTATAATTGGAGTAGATAACCGGGTCGGGGTTTTTTCCTTTGCACCGGTGAAACGGGAACATTGCCAGTGGCAGTGACGGCAGAACTTGCCAGAAGAAGAAAACAAAATCGACGACCGTTTTCGATGCCAGGCTCACCCGGACTTCAGGGGAAACAGGAGAGCAACAACAACAACAACAACACTCATAGCAACACTTTCTCGGGCCCCTCCTGTTTCATGAAGGAATCAAGATCAGAAGAACGTCCATCAACACACTGCCATTGCCATTGGCATTGACAGTCATTGTCGTTGGTCTTTGGAATCACGAATGCGTCTTAAAGTAAGACTTACTATATCTAAGATGACGTATTATATGATCTAGGGCTAGGCACTGGCCTATCGAAAATTAAACAAAGATAATCTATGTCAAAACGATTTTGTTCAATACGTGTAGACACCCATTCCCTTCTATTGATATATCCAATATGTATACCCTATGTTATAGCTATAGTAGATTACTACTTGTGCTGTGTTTCCATCGCTAGGGCCCAGGCCAGGGGAGTGGTTCGCCGTCACCGGGAGGAAAGCAGCGCTGAATCGACACATGTGCAGTTGAGACGCTGTTCGGTGACCATAGGCATAGCCACAGCCTCAGGCTGTCAAGTCTTCCTGGAACAATCGTTTTGCGCGGATCAGTTACATCAACGCGGCCTTTTTTCAAACCTCTCTTTGTTTCGTGCACGATTCCATTGGCCGGAACGTTTATTGTTGTGCGACTACAATATTTTGAACGTTGCGTAAATGTATTGGAAGACCGATGAAGTAGCAGATCACCCCAGATGTACGGACGATGTGAAAAGGACGTTAGTTTATCGCATCAGCAGTAATTCGGTCGTATGAATCAGCAGATGGCTATGTGTTTATTATTAATACACAGTATAACATAAAGTAACTAAGTGTTTTATCAACTGCTGTTTTGTTAGCGGAACGGTCAGTGATTACGTGGCATCCGCTGTCACGTGGTAGCAACGGCGCTTGGAGGGCTTCAAACAAGTTCAACAAGATGGCGCAGATCAGCTATTTAGCCATTACTTACACTTACGGTTTAATGGATTTTACAAGCTGGGCCTAATTTGCTCCATGTTTGTCCTTTCCTGTTTCCAAAGGATATCAAATCTTGCCTTAAAGCATCGGTTGTTGTGGCGGTTACAACACGGTTTGGTAATTTGTTCCAGTGATTAACCACTCTTTGGCTAACAAAATTTTGCCTAACTTGTAGCCTTGATCTTGTTTTGAAAAGTTTCAACGTGTTTCCCCGAAGTGAGCTGGTTTCTGCTAGCTGGAAATATTGTCTATATTGTATATGTTCCTTCCCTGTTAGGAGTTTGTAATATTCGACCAAATTTCCTCTCCGGCGCCTCTGCTTCAGCGAATACAGATTTAATCTTTGAAGTCGCTCTTCATGAGGCCGCTATTTGATTCTTGATACCAGCTGAGTGGCTAGCCTCTGTACTTTCTCGAGTTGTATGTCTTTAACAAGGCAGGCACTCCAGGCTTGTATACAATCTTCTAGGTGCGACCGGACGTAAGTCTTATACACAATATTGAAACTTTCAGTATCCAAATAAGGAAAACTCCTTTTGATGGATTTTAGTACAAACACCGCTGTAGCTGCTGCTTTCGAGCACTGTAATGATGGTTTCATATTGCTGGACGTCCACACACCTAGATCGTTTTCTTCTATACATTCGTCCAGTATTATTTCTTCTGTGTCATTGGTCATGGTACACTGGTAGTGTGGGTTATTGCTACTCTAATGCATCCTCTTGCATTTGCCTACATGTCATTTTAGCAGCCATTTTCTGGACCACTCACACAACTTACTTAGGTCCTCTTGAAGTATTGTGTGATCACACATAATATAGATCATGCGTAAATTAACCTAATGTAGATCATAGGTAATATAGATCATAGGTAATATAGATCATACATAATATAGATCATAGGTAATCAGTTTATACACATAATTAATATAAGCATCGTATAAATCAAAGTCCTGCTCTTAAATTAATTGTAGTAACTCTACTAACATATCGTTGATTGATTTTCTTCATCGAAGATGGAATGGCAACTGGACATTCGGTAGGCGTACAGGGCAAAACAGGGCAAAACAGTGCTAACTATTACTGCTGCTCAAATTAATGTTATGTTTGGCAAGCTGGCTTGGTTGTTCAATCGGCGACATGAACCCGTCATGACTAGCTCTTCTGAAAGCATAAAAGTCATACACATTCAGTGATTCGCTTACAAAGTATGTTCGTTATAAATTAATCGTCATTATGTTTATAATTTACACCTAATGTGGACCTAACCATAACATAAGTCATACAATGCTGTCATAGGGACGTTGGAAGATAGCTGCGCTTAGTAAAAAATAATGATTGAATAAAATATAATGACTGTCAAAACTGAAAGTACTTAGCTTTACGAGACAAACCGTTGGCTTTAGGCTGTGCCATTGCGGCATTACGTTACGGCATTACGTTACGGCATTACGTTACGTTTACGTTACGGTTACGGATCCCGTGGGCGCCATGTGTCGCATAGGGCATGTAGAACATTCCGCCGTGTCGGCCGCCCTCTCTGTCGGCCGCCCTCTGCCGCCTCTGTCGGCCGCCCTCTGTGCCGCCTCTGTCCGCCGCCCTCTCTGCCGCCTCTGTCGGTCGCCCTCTGTCGGCCGCCCTCTCTGCCGCCTCTCTCGGCCGCCCTCTCTGCCGCCTCCGTCGGTCGCCCTCTCTGCCGCCTCCGTCGGCCGCCCTCTCGGCCGCCTCTGTCGGCCACCCTCTCTGCCGCCTCTGTCGGCCGCCCTCTCTGCCGCCTCTGTCGGCCGCCCTCTGTGCCGCCTCTGTCGGCCGCCCTCTCTGCCGCCTCTGTCGGCCGCCCTCTGTGCCGCCTCTGTCGGCCGCCCTCTGCGCCGCCTCTGTCGGCCGCCCTCTCTGCCGCCTCTGTCGGCCGCCCTCTGTGCCGCCTCTGTCGGCCGCCCTCTCTGCCGCCTCTGTCGGCCGCCCTCTGTGCCGCCTCTGTCGGCCGCCCTCTCTGCCGCCTCTGTCGGCCTCCCTCTGTGCCGCCTCTGTCGGCCGCCCTCTGTGCCGCCTCTGTCGGCCGCCCTCTCTGCCGCCTCTGTCGGCCTCCCTCTCTGCCGCCTCTGTCGGCCGCCCTCTCTGCCGCCTCTGCCCATGATTTTCACCAAAATGCATTTCGTTCTTTTTCTACCATTCGCCGCCATGTCTCTTTTGATCTTACGACCGATCTCTTTCCCACGAGTGTCCAATTCATCACGATGCGGCAGTCATTTGTATTCTCAAACCGAAGGATATGGCCAATAAAACTCCATCATCTAGCCTTGATGATGTCTGTTATCCTGCTTATTTCTACCTCTTCATACAGTTTTTCATTAAAAATTGTTCCTGGCCAGAATATACGTAGAATTCGAAGCAAACATCTATTGTGAAATGTATTGAGCCTTTGTCCATCATTTTGGCTTACCTTCCAGCATTCTGCTCCATATAGTAGAACCGACATCACATTGCTCTTGTATATTCTGAGTTTCGTTTTCCTTCTGTATTGGCTTGATGCCCACACTTTCCTCAGTTTATAATAGGCTGCTCTCGCTTTCTTTAGGCGAGCACTTTTATCTGCTGTTGATCCTTTGTCTGCATCCATAACTGAGCCTAGATAAGTGAAACTACCAACAGTTTCTACATCGTCTATGCCTATTACAATTGGTTGGTTATCATCAGTCTTGATCTTCATCACTTTCGCTTTGGCTGTGTTTATGTGTAGTTCAGCTATCTTTGCGTGCACTTCTAGCTCGTTTGTCTTCTGTTGTAAGTTTCTTCTTGATGTTGATAACATAACTAAATCGTCTGCAAAATCTAGGTCGTCCATCGTATCTAATCCCCATTGAATTCCTCTTTTCCTTCTAGTTGTTTTCCGCATAATCCAGTCTACCACCAATACAAAAAAACCCTGACATCACATATTCTTGCCTCACTCCTGACATCACACATCCTTGCCTCACTCCTGACATCACACATCCTTGCCTCACTCCCGACATCACAGGAAACCATTTTGACAATTTGCCTTCATGCTCAACTGCACATCTGAAGTTTTTGTAAGACATTTTCACAAGATTGATAATTGTGGATGGAATTCCATAGTATTTCATAATTCTCCATAAACTCTCTGTGTGAATACTATAAAAAGCTTTCCTAAAATCCACATAGTTGATGAAGAGTGGGCTATTCCATTCGAGGCACTGGTCAATAATGTTCCTTAATATGAAAATTTGCTGCGTACATCCTTTTCCCCTTCTGAACCCTGCTTGTTCTTTCCTCAGTTTGTTATCGAGCGCATCTCTTATCCTGACTATAATCACCCTACCCAGCACCTTGCTGGGAACTGACAACAACGTAACACCTCTCCAGTTATTACAGTTCTCCAGGTCACGTTTTTTAGGTGTTTTAATGACGACTCCTTTCTGCCATTCTTCAGGTATTTCTTCATTTTTCCATATTAATTTGAATACTTCCTCAAGTTTTCGTGCTACCATATTACTCTGTGTTTTCAACATTTCAGCCTGCATGTTATCAACTCCTGGTGATTTACCGTTTCCCAACGCTTTTATACTTTTTTCAATTTCTTCTATAGTAGGCTGATTAATGTCAATGTCTATGTTGAATAGTTCATTGTTCGGAACATCAACAGGATCGTCGGGTGCCTCTGAGTTCAGAACCTCAGTGAAGTGTTCTCTCCATCTCTCTATCTGGTCTGCTTTATTACTTCTCCATCTTTGTTCTTGACCAGTGTACTTTTTCTGCAGCTGTCATTAGTTATTTTCTTGGTCAGTCTAAACAACGTTCTTTGTTCACCTCTGTTTGCAGCATGCTCTGCTTGTTGTGCAAGGTCGTCCATATACGTCCTTTTGTCTGCACGGACACTGTTTTTAACTTCTTTGTCTTTTGGCTCTATACTTGTTCTTTAGTATTGTCTTTAGTCTTTCCGACTTGGTAGCATTGATTTTGTCCTTGATTGCTTTCCGCTCGCTTACTTTTTCCAGGCTTCTTCCTGTCATCCATCCTGGTTGTGCGTGCGTTCTGAATCCAAGGACTTCTTCCTGTCATCCATCGTGGTTGTGCGTGCCTTCTGAATCCAAGGACTTCTTCGTCTACTCTCTCAGTTTGTTCTAACACCTGGAACCTATTACTCAGCGCAATCCTGAACTCTTGAGCAGTTTCATACACTCGAAGCTTATCAACATCATACCTCTTTCTACCGCCCTTCTCCACCGACTGTCTACACAGCTTAAGTTGGATATTAGCTACAAGTTCGTGATCACTGCCTACATCTGCTCTTCTCCTTACGTTTACATTTTTAATGATCTTCTGCATCTTCTATCAATTGTGATGTGATCAATTTGGATCTTTGTAACTCCTTTTGGTGATGTCCACCTGAACTTGTGGATGCCCTTGTGCGGAAATATACTGCCACCGATTACAAGATTCTGTGTTTGACAAAACTCTGCGAATAAGAATCCATTTTCATTCATCTCTCCACATCCGTTTGTTCCCATCACGTTTTCATAGCCGTTATTGTCCGCTCCTATAGAAGTGCCCTGTATCCACATAGCTTGCATCGTTTGCGGGCGCGTAACATTGTACTACAGTAATCTATGTGTTTTGAAAAGAATCTAGCAGTAATAATTCGTTCGTTCACTGGATGCCATTCGAGAAGTGTACTCCTGTTCTTCTTAGATATTATTATCCCAACACCAAACTCGTGCCTGGTCTCTACCCCAGAATACAACATTGTCTCCCTTCCTTTAAATGTGATTTTTCCTGTTCCAGTCCACCTACTCTCGCTGATTCCCAGTATGTCTATGCCATAGTTGTTCATTTCATCTACAATTTGCTCAGTTTTACCATCTGCGTTCATCGTCCTCACATTCCAACACGCAACCTTGATCTGTTTTCGTGGATGTACTAACGGCTCTATCTTGGTGTTAGCTTCCTTACGGCTTTGGCGATCACCATTCATGCTATCCTCTGTCGAAGAACGAGCGCCAATATCACCCATCAGAAAGGCTGGATTTCAAGTACATATTTCTGTAACATCTGTTGTTTTTACGAGAGCAGGTTGTTAGCCTGCCGCCCAACCCCCAACCTGGAGGACCAGGGATCACTCTTAGTCGGGAATCTCGCCCTCGACCAGTCCGGCATGGTTAAACCTACTAGGGATACACGTATCCCAGCCGGCACAGCTCTCAGGATCACTGAAGCACACAAGCTACTCCACCGCAACAAGGTTGTAATCCTCGGAATAGCCAATCAGTATACTGGTTGTGCTAAGAAATCTTTGTGCAAGAGATTGATATTCTAAATCATTAACAATAATTTCATCGATTGATTATTTCAAACAAATTGTTAGAAAAGTTGTCCACATCCTCAATTCGCCAAATGTCAGCGTCGTCAGTGTTGTAGTTAAAACATTAGCATACTTTCATGGTCATTAGTTATGATACAAAACATACAGATGCTTGACATTACATTTCTCATACATTTATTAATGCCAACAATGCCAATGACGCACTGTTAATTTGGATGTAACAACACGCCTGCCGGACGCGGTTGTCAGTATGATTATAGCGTCTTGCAGTCATTTATCTTTTATCGCAGGCGTTAGTGGTTGCATCCTACATAACAACGGCATGTTCGCTTCATCCTCACGGTAAGCTGTGAATAGACATAGGCATAGCCTAGGGCTAGGCATTGCAAACACCACGGTCAGTGTTGATGACGCTAATTTCAAATAAATAATGCCGAGAAAAAATAAATTCGAACATGGTCACTGCCTGTTGGCTACACCTGTTTTAACTAATACCTATACTTCGGTAAAAAGGAATTAACAGCAGGATTTTAGCGTAAATTAGTACACACTGACTTCGTTGTTTTGTTACACAGTGTTCTCCGTATTCGCTAGGTGGCAGGTTTTTTTTTCTCATGCGAGGTTAATAGAAGACACAGTTAGCAAGTATATTAGCCTAGTGTTCTTTTGATCACAAAAACAGCCTTATTCAAGGCTAACGTAGCAAACTAATTAAAACTAAATTGTATGATGGCGCCGTGCAAACGGCAGTTAAAGGCCACAAGGCACTTAATTTGTGGCAGTTGCAGTAACTGGGTGGACTTCGTCAAGTCTGGGTGCGAGAAGTCCTGGGCTGAGGTCCAGGCAGATAGTTTTAGTTTTGAGTGTATGGGATGTATGAAGATGAAGGAACTAGAGGTGGAGTTGGAAGAGCTGAGGCTGCTCGTTGTGGCAATGGTGGGAAGGGAACAGGGGGGTTGTGCCAGTAGTTCCGGTGGGGGAACAGTAGATGATAAAGTGGGGAAAGACACAAGAGATGCTAGGGAGAGCTCACCGCAGCCTGGGAGGAAGCTGAGAGGAGGGAAGGTGACTGGTCGTAGGGAGACAGGACGTAAGGAGACTGGAAGGAAAGGAACGGGAGGGAAGACAACCGGAGTGAAGGAGAGGAGAGCAGGGGAGACAGGAGGGAAGAAGGGAGTGGGGGAGACGGGAGGGAAGACAACCGGAGTGAAGGAGAGGGGAGCAGGGGAGACAGGAGAAGGGAGTGGGGGAGACGGGAGGGAAAACAACCGGAGTGAAGGAGAGGGGAGTGGGAGAGACAAGAGCAAAGGAGTGGGAAGTGGGGGAGACAGGAGCGAAGGAGACAGGAGGGAAGGGGTCAGGACAGAATGTGATGGAGGGGATCGAACGGAAGAGTTATTCTGCAGCAGTGATAGAGGGGGTGAGGAAGAGAGCGAGGGTGTTTGTGGGGGATTCGATAGTTAGGAAGACCGACAGAGTCTTAAACAAGGGAGATGATGTGGTGGTCTGCTTGCCTGGAGCCAAAATAGAGGCGATAACTGAGAGGGTAAAACACATCGTAGGCTCGGGTAAGGGTGGATCTGTTTTAGTACACGTAGGCACAAATAACGTAGAGAGGGAGGGTACAACTGCCATAGTTAGGAAATATAGGCAGTTGGTCAGAACACTAAAACAGACGCGGGTTTAACAGGTAATACTGTCAGGGATTTTACCTGTAATGGGCAGGAGGGGTCACAAATATCGAAATTGTCGGGGGATGGCAATTAACATGTTAGTCCAGAAGCTATGTAGGGAAGAGGAAGTTGGATTTGTGGATTTATGTGGAAGTTTTGTTGGGAGGGCTGATATGTACATGAAGGATGGGCTTCATTTAAGTGGAAAGGGGGCGGCAGTATTCGCGGACAAACTTTCAGCAGCAGTAGATAGTGACTTGGGTACAATGACAAATATTTTTGGAAGTAAACATTCTTTAAACTAGAAGTGCAGGGGGGTTACCTAGAGGTGTCTCAAGCAGAACAAGAGGCCACTAGCACAGATAAACCAATATCAAATCATCCGAAAAACATCTCTGAAAAAGGTTATAGATGCGTATGTTTAAATGCAAGGAGCATAGTAAATAAGAAAAACGAATTAAACATTATGGTAGAAGATATTGACCCTCACATAATTGGTATAACTGAATCATGGGCCAACATAGATATAACAGATGCTGAATTAGGACTGACAGGATATGTAATGTTTAGGAAAGATCGAATAGGAAGAAGGGGCGGGGGAGTTATTTTATATGTTAAAGAATCTATTCAGGCTTATGAAATAAAACTAGAAAGGGAAGCAGATTGTGATGAAGCTATTTGGTGCAAAATTGTTTCAGGAAATTCAAAATTAACTGTTGGATTAGTTTACCGAAGTCCAAACATAAACGAAGAGGACAACACAAAAATAAAAAACGCTATAAAGGAAGTTAGTAAAGGGGAATGTATCATAATGGGAGATTTTAACCATGGACACATACAATGGAATTATCTAGAGAGTACAGGGATTGAGGACCAACAATTTCTATTTTTAATCCAGGATAGCTTTCTTACTCAGCACGTACTAGAACCAACCAGGGGAGAAAATGTATTAGATATAGTTCTGTCATCACAAAAAGAATTAGTGGACAATGTAAAAATATTTGAACCATTGGGTAATAGTGATCATAATCAAATACATTTTGACATCAATGTAAAATCAGAAAGTAAAAATAAGAAAACATACAAGAGAAACTTCCACAAAGGCAACTACAAAGATATGAGAAAATACTTAGCAAAGCTAGATTGGAATAACATGCTGACGAATAAGACCGCAATTGAATGTTGGAATATTCTAAAATATGAAATTGAGAGTATCATCGATAAATTTGTTCCCTTCCAAAAACAAGGAAAACGGTGTAGAAAGAAACACTTGTCAAAAGAGGCTATTAGAAAATAATGCTAAAACAAACTATGTGGAGGGTTTATAGGCGTACCAGAAAGGAAGAAGACTATGCAAAATACAAAGAGGCACTTAATGCAGCTACAACTGAAATCAGACAATCTAAAAGAAGCTATGAGCAAAAACTAGCATGTAACATAAAAAATGACAGCAAGAGTTTTTATGCATATGTCAGGAGTAAACAAAACGTACAAGACAAGGTTGGACCTCTAGAAGACAGTGCTGGAAATATAATATCACAGGGGTTTTTAATGGCGGAAGACCTAAATGGTTACTTCAGTTCAGTGTTTACCAAAGAAGATATTAGTTCATTACCAGTTGCTGATGATAAATTTCAGTGGGCTATATCTGACTATTCAGGTCCGTTAGTTGTAACTCCAGAATTGGTAGCTAAGAAAATAAAGGCAATGAAGGATAACAAATCACCGGGAGTGGATGGGATTCCTCCAAAATTACTAATGGAAACAGTAGAACAAATCAGTATACCACTTGCAAGAGTATTCAACTTGTCATTAAAAGAGGGAGTTGTTCCGTTTGAATGGAAAGAAGCAAACATCATACCATTATTTAAAAAGGGTTCGAGAAATAAGTCAGATAATTACAGATCAGTGAGTTTAACGTCAGTGATTTGTAAATTATTAGAAAGGTTAATTAAAGATCATATGGTGGACTTCCTCGTTAAGCATAAATTATTAAATTAATCTCAACATGGATTCCTTAAAGCGAGGTCATGCTTAACAAATATGTTATGTGTTTTGGAAGACATCACTAAGTGGATAGGCGTGGGATCGCCAGTAGATATTATCTACTTAGATTTTCAGAAAGCTTTTGACAAAGTGCCACATCAAAGATTACTACTTAAATTAAAAGCCCATGGTATCGGGGATAGCATAACTGATTGGATAGAACAATGGCTGACTGACAGAAGACAACGAGTTGTAGTAGATGGAGAAGTTTCAACTTGGAAATCGGTTTTGAGTGGGGTACCTCAAGGATCAGTATTAGGACCTATATTCTTAATTTATATCAATGACTTGGACGACAGTATAACAAGTAACGTACTGAAATTTGCAGACGACACAAAACTGTTTAGAAAAGTTAATACTGATGGTGATAAACAACATTTACAAAACGATCTAGACAGATTAGTGAAATGGTCTGAGAAATGGCAGATGTTCAATTTTGGGAAGTGTAAATGCCTACATACAGGACATGGGAACTTGAATGTAAACTATAAAATGGGAGATACTGTTCTGGGTACTACTGTAAAAGAAAAGGACTTAGGAGTTACAATAAGCGCTGATATGAAAGTTTCAGAGCAGTGTGGTATTGCAGCTTCAAAGGGTAATCAAATTCTTGGATTGATTAGAAGAAACATAACATACAAGGGAAAAAAGTTAATTATACCTCTTTATAAAGCAATAGTTAGACCTCATTTAGAATACTGTATACAAGCATGGAGACCATATCGTAAGAAGGATATAGATACGCTTGAACGCATACAAAGGAGAGCAACTAAAATGATTCCAGAACTGAGAGACCTTAGTTATGAAGAACGCCTGAAAGAATGTGGTTTAACAACTCTAGAGACAAGGAGGTTAAGAGGAGATCAGATTGAAGTTTTTAAGATATTGAATGGGTATGAAAATATTGATAGAAATATGTTTTTCTCACTCAAGAAGGATAGCAGAACTAGAGGACATGAGGTAAAATTAGTAAAGGATCAATGTAGATTGGACATCAGGAAGCACTCGTTCTCACAGAGGACAATAAATGAATGGAACAAATTGTCTACAGATTGTGTAACTGCTAGCAGCGTGAATATGTTTAAAAACAAGGTAGACACATATCTCAGGAGGGCGGGTTATAAGTAGATGAACATTGTTGGACTCTCGATAAGCCAATGGCTTCCTTGTCCACTTGCCATCTGGGCCTTTGGCTTGGATGGCAACTCTTGTTAAATCTTGTTAAATGTACCCCCCCACCAACGAATGTCCCGACATTCAAATAATAAGCTTAAGCAGTACTGGTAGCTACGGCATGATCTAACAGTACGAACCCCTGCTAGTACGTAAGGAATATAGTAGATAAACCCCGTATCATGTACCCTTTATAAAACACATCAGCATGGATCCCATATAGAAAGTACATAACAAAACCCTTGGTTGAACATAGAAAGCGTTAATGTCGGAGTCAGTACTTGTTGGACTTGTACAAAATCTGCATAACGAGCCGGTTTCACGTCTAGGCCTGTTACGCACGGCTGGTGAAAGTAAGTTCACTTGACCTGGCAGACTTCCAGCAACATCCAACATCTGTGTATTGTCTGCACGTTCCCCATGACATTCCTCCGATGCTTCAGAGCCACTGTCTTCATCCTCGTCAGACGTCTCTACTTCAGGGCGATGTTCTATAACATCCATATCGTAAGGAATTCCTTCTGACACGCTGTCCTGTGTCGTAGGTGCAAACTCCTCAGCCTCAGGATTAAGTGTAGTTTTTTTTCATAATTCTGATGTAATCATCTGCATCTTCAGACTCCGATAACGTCTTCCTCCTGTATATCATCACGTATGCATGTATTACCTGGCTCCTTAGTCCCGGTGCCCGCCGACTGTCACGTATGCATGTATTACCTGGCTCCTTAGTCCCGGTGCTCGCCGACTGTCACGTATGCATGTATTACCTGGCTCCTTAGTCCCGGTGCTCGCCGACTGTCACGTATGCATGTATTACCTGGCTCCTTAGTCCCGGTGCTCGCCGACTGTCACGTATGCATGTATTACCTGGCTCCTTAGTCCCGGTGCTCGCCGACTGTTACGTATGCATGTATTACCTGGCTCCATAGTCCCGGTGCTCGCCGACTGTCACGTATGCATGTATTACCTGGCTCCATAGTCCCGGTGCTCGCCGACTGTCACGTATGCATGTATTACCTGGCTCCTTAGTCCCGGTGCTCGCCGACTGTCACGTATGCATGTATTACCTGGCTCCATAGTCCCGGTGCTCGCCGACTGTCACGTATGCATGTATTACATGGCTCCATAGTCCCGGTGCTCGCCGACTGTCACGTATGCATGTATTACCTGGCTCCATAGTCCCGGTGCTCGCCGACTGTCACGTATGCATGTATTACCTGGCTCCATAGTCCCGGTGCTCGCCGACTGTCACGTATGCATGTATTACCTGGTTCCTTAGTCCCGGTGCCCGCCGACTGTCACGTATGCGTGTATTACCTGGATCCTTAGTCTCGGTGCTCGCCGACTGTCACGTATGCGTGTATTACCTGGCTCCTTAATCCCGGTGCTCGCCGACTGTCACGTATGCGTGTATTACCTGGCTCCTTAGTCTCGGTGCTCGCCGACTGTCACGTATGCGTGTATTACCTGGCTCCTTAGTCCCGGTGCTCGCCAACTGTCACGTATGCGTGTATTACCTGCCTCCTTAGTCCCGGTGCTCGCCGACTGTCACGTATGCGTGTATTACCTGGCTCCATAGTCCCGGTGCTCGCCGACTGTCACGTATGCGTTTATTACCTGGCTTCATAGTCCCGATGCTCGCCGACTGTCACGTATGCGTTGATTACCTGGCTCCATAGTCCCGGTGCTCGCCGACTGTCACGTATGCGTTTATTACCTGGCTCCTTAGTCCATGTGCTCTCCGACTGTCACATATGCGTTGATTACCTGGCTCCATAGTCCCGGTGCTCGCCGACTGTCACGTATGCGTGTATTACCTGGCTCCTTAGTCCCGGTGCTCGCCGACTGTCACGTATGCGTGTATTACCTGGCTCCATAGTCCCGGTGCTCGCCGACTGTCACGTATGCGTGTATTACCTGGCTCCTTAGTCCCGGTGCTCGCCGACTGTCTCGGTGCGTTTTTGCTGCATATTCTGTTTTTCCACTGGTAATGGAAGTTTACAGGTAACAGCATGTTTCTATGAAGGGTTCTCTTGCCTGCACTCGCTCCTTGCCGTTGCCCTACAAACACAGGCATCTCTATCTCTGGTTGTTCTTTCAAAACATAGACATCATCCTCCTCCCAACGGTTTGCCAGCTTCTTTCTCTCACGTACACCGACATTTCGCACCAACACATGATCACCGACTTCGATTGTGGTTCCTCTCACTCTTCCATCGGTGAGCACTTTGTGACGATTTGCAGACTTCTTGCCTTTACAAATAAAGCTTGCATTTGTTTCTTACTTTTCCATTCATCTCTGCATGTTTTGACATTCAAAAGTTCAAAGTCTTAAACTTTGCACCATTATATTTCTAGTTACAGCCCTTTGAAGAAAATCGACCTGTCAGTAACGGTGGGGTATCAGCT